>CM025851.1:15489642-15752585 GCA_003952965.2 Morella rubra | reverse complement strand
TACCCCTAATTTTAATTCAGCGATTTGAGACCCATTTCTTTCAAAACTCATCAATGTTAGCCTCCGTCTAAATTCCACGTTAAATCAAACGATTTTGCGTCCATGTGCCTTGCACGTGCTGTTACTTCCATCTGAAATGACTAAACTGCCACACTGACTCTGGGATTTAAAGTTGCCTTCTATATTTGCCGAAGACATCATACTTCGCAAGAGCTTTGGCCTCTCTCTCCCCTCAATCTCTCACGGCTGCCGATTGTCTCCTGCGCCACCCATTTTTGTCAAGATCAAGGTATAATCTCTTAGTTTTGTTCTTTATTTTGTTATGCCCATAGTTTAATTTTGTCTTTCTTTTGTGTCGGGCCGATATCTTTCAGTTTTGTCTTGCTTTGTTTCCCATCTTTCTTGCTATTTCTTTTCCTTTTCATTCGACTGGGCATTTAGAAAGACCCAATATGGGTCAACATAACACCATTGTTATTGTTTTGTTTTTCTTGTTCTTTTCCCATGTACTGGTTTTATTTCTTTCCATTTTGTTATTTGTCTTTGTTTCTTGTTATTTTGTTTTTCTTGTTCTTTTCCCGTGTACTGCTTTTATTTCTTTCAATTTTGTTATTTGACTCCGTTTATTGTTGTTTTGTTTTCTTGTTCTTTCCATGTACTGCCAAGTAAAGTAAGGTAGTGCTTATTTTTTCAGCCTTTGTAATGTCTGAATCACACATAAGTGGTACCTCGAGAAGTGGTGAAAGTGGAGCTTCTACAGAGGGCCCAAAATGTTATTGCGATCTGAGAGCAAAATCGACTATTGCCTTTACGATGAAAACTTTGGGAGACGATTTTGGGGTTGTGTGAAATTCAAGGTTAGTGTTTTGTTTGCAAATGATGAATTTGGTTGCTTTTTAAGCTATAATTGGACAATAATGTTTAATAAATATCAACATGATTATGTTTTGTGGTAATGTTTTTTAATTGGTTGCAATGTTTATAGATTTGGCATGTGTATGTGGTAATGTTTATTAATTAGGTGGACTATTTTAATGGCAGGATGGAGGTCATTGCAATTATTTTGCATGGAGAGATCCTAAGATGTGTTCGTATGGACGAAGGGTTATTCGGCAACTCGAGCAATGCATGGGCAGTCGCTTGGCAAACAATCTGCTTGGGAATCAATTGAGAGAGAGCTCCGTCATGAAACTCAAGTCATTGTTGCGATGACCGAGCAACATCGAGAAGAGATCGTAAATATGTCGAAGCAGCATTGCATAGAAATTGAGATTTGAATGTGCAAAATCGAGCCAAAATTGATGCTATGATCGCGCAACATCGACTGGAGATTGATGTGGAGAGAAGGGTTTCAGATGTAAAGATTAGTGGTTATAGGGCTGGTTTAATGTTTTGCTTGTTTCTTATTTTTGGAATTTTGGCTGCTCATATATTCAGTACCGGATTGTGTACCCCTTTGAAGCTTATGTTAGCCGCATGAGGTGTTTATTGTCTTATTTCTGCATTTTGTTGGTCAATAACTATCTGAATTTGTATGTAACGAGAGACTCATGATTGGTTATGTAGATCCTGTTTAAATACTTGCCAACAAATTCATTAATAAAAAGAGCTGCCAACAAATTAATTTTTTGCTAACAAAATCTCCTAATCTTACAATAATGCAGATACAATTTAAACAAACTTCAAAGTCATTGTAATGAAAATAGCTGCCAACAAATTCATTGCCATCAAAATCTCCTAATCTTACAATAATGCAGATCCTGTTTAAACAAACTTCAAATTCATAGCCAAATTTGATAGTGGCATTTATATACACAATAAGTTTCATATATACAACCAAGTGCCATCAAAATACAGACCTAACCAGTGCAACTGCAATTCACTTCCAACAAAATACAAACCCAACCAGTGCAGCATTCAAGCAACTAACAGTTCAAAGCCAACCAGTGCCAACAAAATACAGACCCAACAAAATACACATATTGCCCAATTGGGCCATGACTAAGAACCAAAAAATCCTATATCTGCCATCGAGGTTTCTTCCCTTTGTCTTTTGTTCCCTCACACTCTCTAACCGGAGCTTTACCCTTGTCTGATGGTCCAAAACTCGAAGGAGGCTGCGACACTCAGAACTGAACACCTCCTCGACCAGGGGGTCCCCAAGAGCACCGTACACCCTCCCCTATTTTTGGAGCAGTGAGGTCGATTACCACAGGTTTGCTTGTGGAGCTGACTTGTGATCCAAATCGTTGCAATCTACTTGACCTCCGCATCCGTATGCGAGAAGCAATCCCCGTTGTAGCTACAATGGTGGTGGTAGATGGTGGTCTTGTATTCTTCCTAGCGGGATGCGTGTCCATTGACTAGGTGGGGCCTCTTTGTATGGAGTTTGAGCTCGAGGTGTTTTCTTCCTTGATGCCTGGAAATAACAACTTAATTAATACTCAATCTATGACACAAACTATAATCAAATCAACTTTACTAGATAATTTGCTGTCGTACTTACAGGGACTGCTGTTGCTGCATTATCTTCGACTATGCCGGACAACAGCTGTGATAGTCATCTGCTTCTTGTAAGCTACACAATAAATGTTACCAATATTATTATACGAGAAACAGAACAACATTCATGCTAAGTTAAAGAGACATAACAAGATACAAGTATGTGATCTGTCATACAGGTACGCAAGGTGGCTGTCCGCTAGATTGCAATGGAGTTTCGTCGCACAACTGTGGTATTTGAATGATCTAAAGTAACCACAGAAATTCAATGAGTATATGATAGCAGCATACATGTATCTAAAAATGCACCAAGTTATCATACTCACGTGTCTAGTTCTGCGGGTATTTGGGCTAGATTGCGAGGGAGTTTCAACACCCATTTGTGTTCTCTGTTCGGTCTAAGATATAAGTAAAATCAGATCCGTAAAACTGTTTACAATATAGAACTATTTAACAAAGGGAGAAGCAAATCTGTACTAATGCTTACCTGCTATGTTACCCATGTACTTGGGGTAGGTTACGAGGGGGTTTCATCACGTAATGACGTACCCGTATGGTCTGTAAATTCAGATTACATAAAATGAGAAATAAACGATTTTATTAAAATTCAGATTGTGAAAATGTCACCTGCTCTCACCTTCCTAGTCGTCCAAGTACTTGGGGTAGCCTGCGAGGGAGTTTCATCATGTAATGATGTCACCCGAATTGTCTGTAAAGTCAAAATATGACATAATCATCAGAAATATTTTATATTGAATTTCAGATGTAAAGATAAGCCGCTATTTCTGATGGTACCTGCTACACATGACCACGATAATCACCACGAATACTTGTACTCATTCGCAAAAGACTGTCATAATTGGTTCAAGGAAACTACTAGTTTAAGTTAAACTTAACAAGGTTGCAGGCTCCAAAACTTTATAGAATTCCTTTAATGAATATTTGTTCTTACAGTTCCACTAAATCTTATCAACAGAAAGGTTAAAGTACTGTCCTTTTTATGGAGTACAGCTAACCATATACCCTGAATCATATTAACAGAAAAGGTCTATATTTTGGCTCTCTCGGTACTCTGTCTCTTTCTTTCTCCCTCTCCCTCTTTCTCGAGGTCACATGCAAAGGAATTCCAAACCAGTTGAAAGAATAATAAAGAGGTTAGAAATTTTGTTGGGATAGGAATAGGATATCTCTATCAAAGGAAGACATTTAATAGTTCTTTCCTATATGTTGCTACTCAGCTTGGATATAGACATGCAGGCCGTTGCTACTTTTTCAAGGTTTATTTCAAAATCTCCAACGAGGCACCTTTACTTGCCTAACTACAAAACACTGAGATCACAGAAAAAAGACAACTAAGGACACTAATTTCAACAGCCTTTCTAGAAACAAGAATTTCCCACCTCAGCCAAGCACGTAATAGACTATGTAACTTTCTCAATTGCACGTAATACCATTTAAAAAGGGTTTAAACAAATAATGAAAGTCTGGGACCACATGTTGTCGAATGACTCTGTGGTAATTTCAAACAATTACTCTGGACCACATGTTGTCGGCCACCAGAGAGAAGTTGCAATATACTATCACTTTTGGACCACATTAGACGCCTATAAATACACATCCGAAACATTCCAAAACATCCAAAATTTAAAATGCCTACAAAGTGAAAAGTTTCAGTTGCTACGAAATTTAGATTCCAATCCCCAAACTCGCAATCATAAATCAAATTAATTCCAGTAAAATCATATGAGGGAGGGTCTCAGTTTAATGGCTTACTATAAAGGATAAATCTCTGCCAACAAATTTTCTTCAGTCTTAGGTCTTCGTCTAGGGCACGACCAAATCGCGAAGTGATATCGCCTTCACTGATGGCAGATCTGGTTCGATGAGGGGGAAATTGGTGTTCGTCTTCCTCCGAGCAAGGGTTGAGCCAAAACACGTTGAAATGGTCTAGTTCGGTGAAATTGGTCTTCGTCTTCCTCCGAGCAAGGGTTGAGCCAAAATACGTTGAAGTGGTCTGGTTCGGTGAGGGGGAAAAAAACAAAATTCCAACCGAGAAAGGGTTTTTGGCCTCTGACAGAACAAGGGCATTAGAAGTAAATGGGCACTCACTTATCAAGGGCAACTTGGTCATTTTAGATAGAATAGACGCATGTGTGACGCACATGGATGCAAAACTGTTTGATTTAACGTGGAATTTAGATGGAGGGCTAACATTTATGAGTTTTGAAAGAAATAGGTCTCAAATCGCCGAATTGAAACTTAGGGGTACCAATTTGATTTTTGTCCAAACTTATGGGGCTAACTATGACTTTACCTCTTTATAAAAAGATTCATACTAATAAGGATGGCATGTGGACATCAGAAGATGCACGAGAAAATTTTGTAAGTTGTAACATTAGATTTAATTATGCATTCGTGTGCATTTATGTTTCATATGTGCTAGTTTTTATTTTTTTTCTAATTTTGTAGGAAAAAATGGAAGGCGTTATAGTTGCAGCACGAGTCAGAGGGAAAGTCATACACCGAAATGGAGATTTTCGCTGAGGTGTTGGGGATGAAAGCGAGTTACGTGCGAGGTTTAGGCCGTTCAGTACGGTCTGTTGGATCATCTTCATTAGTATCGTCCGTTGATTTGTCCTGGAAGTTGGAGGAGGCCAGATTATAGATTGAAGAGATAAGTGCTAGACAGATGGAATATGAAGCGCTTATTGTCAAATGGTCAGATATGGAGCAGACGATGCGAGAGCATCTGCAGATGATGGAGGAGCAGCAAAAGAAAGACTAAGAGCTGATGCAGATGATGGCAGAGCAACAATGAAAAAAAGACGAAGAGCACCGGAAGATGATGGAGGAGCAGCAAAGGACCCTAGTGGAACAACAAGAACGGAGGATACAACTAATGGCGGAGCAGATGCGTGAGTAGCTGGTGGAGCAGATCAGACAGCTGCAATCTCGTTCGACACCCAAACGAAAATTTGGGTAGATTTATATATTTTTACTACTTTCTTAGTACTTATCGATTACGTATTTTATTTACTTTTAATAACGATTGCATATTTGTAGATATTTTATTATTTAATGAGCATTGAATATCTTTTTATTTATATTATTTGTAAATTATTTTTAAAATTTTAATTAAATTAATTGACATACCAAGAAAACCGTTTGAACAGTATGAGTGGAAGTCCGAACGGTTAATTGGCGTTGATAACGTGTGCACGCATAACAATCCATTCGGACACATCACCTCAAATTAGTCCGTCTGAATGATTGTTTTCGTGTGCAAACGATCTTTTATCTAGCAAACGTGCGCACGCTACAACTAAACGTTCGAATGTGTTCAACAAACAAGCGTCCGAACTTTATGCGTCATAGTTCGAATGGATTTGGAGGATGACAAATAAAAATTTCTTCATAAATGAAACAACGGTGCGGACGTCTTTACTAAGGCGTACGGACGTAATGTCTGTATGTGCGGACGATGTTGTATATCCATGCGCACGGATTGTAGATGACGAAATTCATTTCGTCACCCGGGAAGAACCGTTCGCATTAACCGTCCGAACATATTTAGAGTACGTTCGCACAGCTCATGCGAACAGTTGAATTGTATTGCGCATGACGATTTTCATTTTCCTCGCTATGAAAAAACACCGTTCGGACGGTGTGGAAAACGTCCGAATGGTTTCGAGCGACAGAACGTCAAAATCGTCACCCAAAACTTTGGCTGGCGGGCTTTACGTGACAAACCTAGTGACAACTCAGTTTTGTCACCCAAAACATTAGGTGACGAATTTTGTACTTTGGGTGACAAATTTTTTGTCACCCAAAGTGTTTTTTCTTGTAGTGAGAGAGAGAGAAAGAAATAGAGAAGAGATTTTTACCTCGCAGCTTCCGTTTCCCACTTCCATGTGGAGAACATTATATTTATTATAATTGGCCTCACTCTTTAGCAATGTTCTGGAGTCACTACAAAACAATAGGTCTATAGCGGCGATCTCTAAATTGCCGCTATAGACCCCTATCCCGGCGTTTTACTTTAAACGCGACTAAAAACACCCCTATAGCAACGGTCACTGTAGCAGCGGTCTCTGACCGCCGCTATATACCTCATGTAGTGCAGCGTTTTGTCAAAACTACGGCTATAAGGCCAATCTCTAGCGGCGGTCATACTGACCGCCCTGTATCTTGTACCTTTAGCAGCGGTTTTGAAAAAACCGCTGCTAAAGGTATACCTATAGCGGCGTTGTTGTTAAAAACGCCGCTATAGGTATAATTGGAAAAAAATTAAAAAAAAAATCCAAAATTATATGTTATTTAATGTTAATAATTATTTTTATAAACTATTTTATTCCTTTTAATACATAATTTTATTTTGTCATGTGTTTAAAAAAATTTTTAGGAGACCTACTTAATAAAATATGGAATTAAAAGGAGTTTTATGAAAATTGAAGTTGTTATATGGAATTAGAAATAATGTTATGAAAGTTATATCTATGATTGTTATGGTAATTGTATTTTTATTGACTAAATCTAAGTAGTTTAGACATCTATTATTATATGCTTATAATGAGCATATTGATGCAGGATGCAGGGGGAGCCGAGTCGGACGATGCTGAGCTATCAGATTACACATTAATGGCGCTGAATTACCTTGAGTGGGTAGATCAGCGCAAGAATGGCAAGAAAATCGTAATCTAACCTAATTGGGGTAGTTTTCGTGCACGTGTCGGTTTTTTGGTCATAACTTTGGCTACGAGTATCCGATTCGTGCCCATGACCCCAATTCGGAAAGCTCTTTTCGCGCGCACGTCGTGGTCACCAGCTATGCTTTGGTGTGCCTCGTTTTGAGCCCTAAATCCACTTTTTTCTCCTTCAAAAACCTATTTTTAGTTATGATTTTCTTTCCTTCACCGTTTAGGAATTATTTCTAAACCCGATTTGGGCTAGTTTTTGGCAGTCTATTGCATACAAGGTAAAGCCCATTAGGGATGGGATTTTAGTTATTTTAGCCCTGCTTGTGGGTTATTTTTTTGGAACATGCATGATTTAATTATGACATATTATTTAATTTCAAACAAAAATATATTGTGAGATTAATTAGCTTATGCAATTAAAGTACATAACTTAATATCTACTCATAGTTGTTATGGTAATTGAATATTTTATTGATTATAATTAACAATTATATTTCAATAATTTGTAATATAAGACTAATTACGTAAAAACGCCCATAGTTATTAATTACCTAAAACGCTCATAGTTATTAATTACCTAAAACGCTATCGTTCCCCCTACCTCCCCCTTTCTTAAAAACTCCCCCGCATCCTAGAACGCGAAAATTCCCCCTCCCCGCGCTCGCCCTAAAACGCGAAATTCAACCCACAGCCTCACCCCCCCCCCCCCCCCCGGCACAGCCCTCACCCCCTGGTCCCCCAAGCTCCCTCTCCTTGCAGTCACTCACCACCCACCAGGGGGTGAGGGCTTGGGGTTGTTCTGAAATGGGACTTAGGCAACAGGGTGATGCCTGATTTCGGGTTTTCACTGTTTCGAATGTCGGGTCGGCCAATACCATGGATATGGGGGTTCTGGTGATGGAAATTCTGGTGGGAGAGGTGAAGGTAGTGGTGATGGGGGCTTTGATGGTGACGGTGGAAATAACTGGTCCTTGCTGTCGTGGTAATGTACTTCCATTTCACGTTTTCTTGTCTCAGTTTTAGGATGTTAATTACCTTGCTTTTTGGTTCATAAGCAATGTTGAGCTTTTTGGTTCCTAATAGGATATTTGGTCGCGCCATAATTACAGAACCCACAATTGCTTCCGATATGAGTACGGAATGGAAATCCCCTCCTGACGGAGAAGGGAAGACTTCTTTTTAGAGTTTTTAAGGAAGGAAATTACTTGTGATAGGAATGAAGTAGGATTTAGAAGAAACTTGCATTAATGTACTATTCGGTTAAGGGATTGGGTTGTTAGTGTTGACAATAGGATATAGATCGTTGAATCATTTAGCTTTTTTAAGGGAAATACTCTGTTATCTTCTCCTAAGTGAGACCCGTAGAAGTCTGTAGGGTAATTCTAAGCTTTTGTAGATTTCTTCATTTTTAGGAGCACTAAAGTTCTAGTGCTGCTGTAAAGCCATAATCAATCCCCCAAGTTTCTTTGTTCTTCAGCCTTTTTTCATTGATTTCAACCCTAAATGCTCCTAGAAACGGCAATACCCTCACTTTTTCCTTTTCTCAAATCATGGACTTGTATTATTTGTAGATAATTTGTTCTTTTAAAGCCTGAGCCATCAGCCAATCATATTCCTTGTTGAGAACTTTCATATCCAGTTTAAGGTGATGTTCAGTTGTGAATGTTTTTGTGTTAAAAAAGATTTAGCCAGAAAGGTGAATTTTTTTAGTGGCCGAACATCACCTAAGTGTTTTCCTCTAGGATTTAACTCATTACTTGTACATGTTCAGGAAGGCATTCCCTTTTTCTTTTCTTTTCTTTTTTTTTTTAATACTACACTTGTGAATGCAAGTGAAATGATGAGGAAGGGGTTCAGTTCAGATAACTATCAATGCAACTCTTGTAGAATTTTTGGATTCAAATATGTTGTAGCCAAGTTCACAGGTAATGTTTTTAGCATATTTGTATCATGAAATAGCTTGTCTTGTAAGACATGCATATTACAAAGGCCACTGCTCTGGGCAAGCACCTTGCCGATCACTTTGGGTTTCTAACTATTAGTTTTTTCCCACGATATTGCAGCAGCTGATGCTGGTTATGGCTTCTCCTATTGAAGCAGTTAACGTAGGTGTCATGTGATTATCTAATCCATTCCCTTTAGCAGTGCTTAGTGTTTCTCCTATTGAAGCAGTTGACTTAGGTGTCGTGTTATTGTCAGATTGATTGCCCTTACTACTGTTTATGTAGCTAGGGATCTTACACAGCATTCCATGAAGCTGGGGTTCTTGAAGATCACTGACTTTCACCACTTTTGGCCTCCTAATATACCACGTAGAAGTAGAATGGCGAAGTTTCAACTTATCTTTTGAAACCAACCAAAAGGAGTCTAGGTTGTCAATGTTATTATTGAATGTAATAGTACCTTATCTTATGAAGCTGTTGGGTTTAGAGAAATAGTAAAACTGTAGGATGATTTTCGTGGTACATGCTTCCATTGTTCTTCGGTATATAAGCTATGAGTATGAGGATAAAGATTGCATGTTCATATCTCATTTTTGTCCCCGTTTACAGCCATCTTTTCCTTGCTTTCCAAGAGCACTAATACTGATTTTTGCTTTTGACGAAGTCATCTCTCTTGGGCACAAAGAAAATGTGACTGTTGCACAGGTGAAGCAACACTGTGAGATGGAAAGTCATGAAGAGAAGCTGCACAAGTTGGTACTGCAGAGCAAGATCAATGAAACCAAGGATCATATGAAGCGCAAAGCTAGCGAGATTGAGAAAAAGCAAGGTTTTAAGAACATGTCCAATAGAGATTCTTTTAAAGCTTCTAATTATATCTTATTATAGTCTATTCTTAATTTGTAAAGATTCTTGTGTTTGTTGTAAAATATTATTAATCAATAATAATGAAGTATATTTTGTTTTATTATCCTTGGTCTTTAAATTTTTACATCTAATGAATTATGATTATTAAAATAAATTTGTATTACCGATTAAAAAAGCATGTATAGAAAAATATAGGAAAAAATTAGTGGTGATTCGGAAATGCTGGCAAAAAAAAAAAAAGCTGCAAACCTATAGCAACGGTCACCGACCGCTGCTATAGGTGGCACTGACCGCCGCTATAGACCTATAGCGGCGGTCATATTAGGTCTGTAGCGGCGGTTTTGATCGCCGCTACAGACCTTTAGTGCCAAAACAACGCAATTGCTCCTAGGTATATAGTGGCGGTTGAAACCGCCGCTATAGACCTGAGGTCTTCACCAGCGGTCACCCGAACCCCTGCGATAGACCTATGCTGACTAGTATGTGGTGGCGGCGGTTGAGACCACAGCTAAAAAACTGCTGCTATAGGTTATAGCAGCGGTTTTTTGACCTATAGCAGCGGTTTCCGACCGCTGCTATAGGTCGGTTTTTTTGTAGTGAGTCACCCTTTTCAGCAACGTCTTTTTTTCTAGGGCGGAGTTCAACAAGGTCAATAAAAGGGGGAGGTTGAGCACCAAGACTACCCTTTCCAAAATAATAAGAAAGACAGCTATAAAATTCGGGTTCCAAATTAGGAGGAGCAATGCTACTAAAAAACTTTGAAGCGTTTTCCTCGTATACTTCACGAGCCCCCCACTTATTCATCACAACCCTAAAATCCGGGTATGCTGTAGTACAGGTCGGGCCAGAAGATCTAATGTCATCACTCAATGGATCCAAATTCATGAACTGTTCCAAAAACCACTGAGATGGTATATAAGTCCAAATTCCCCTTTTGGTCGAGTATTCACGACGAGGAGTATTCCAGGCTTGTTCAGCAGCAAAAATATGTAGGCGCTTTGGTGGAACATTAATTCTAATATTCATAAACTCCCAAGTGAACATGACAAGGTTCGAATCGGAAAGATCAAAACCGTCATCGTTATAAGCTGTACGCATCCAATCATAAGCACTCCTCTTTAATCTGAGATAATCCTTATCGTGCGGATATTGTCCTGGAGGTAGATGCCCAGATAGTATGTCATACTCAATAAACATGGGATAACCAATCCACTTCCTATTGTTGTCGAGATATGGAAGTTTTATAATATCCGAATTAACGCAACCGCTTTCATTGGTACCAATCTAGCATTCCATGACTCATGAACAAGAAGCCATGCATAACCTTGGTACCAACAGTACTTGTCCCCTATAAAACAAAAGTCAAACGAAGAGATATTTCAATATTACCATGGCATGCATGCGCTTGCTGGAAGGAGAGAGAGTGAGATAGAGAGAGAAAGAAATAGACAAGAGACTTTTACCTCGCAGCTTTCGCTTCTCACTTCCACGTGGAGAACATTGTATTCATTCGGAAAAAAAACATTAGGAGAAAAAAAAAGTCAGTTCACAACCGTTTTTACTAAAAAAAGTCGTCACCAATTTCGTCACTAAAAGTTTTATTTGTGACGAAATAAAATTGTTGTCACTAAAAGTTAATCTTTTGGTGACGGAAAGTTTCGTCACCAACCGATCGATCGGTAATATATTACCGATCAATCGGTATCGTAACCATCTGCAAATTCGGAAGGACGATCTAATCGTCAATATATTACGATCGATCGGTATCGTAACCATCTGCAAATACGAAAGGACGATCCATCGGATCGATCGGTGTCGTAACGATCGATCGGCAAATACGAAAGGACGAATATTTTCGATCGGATCGAATATTCGTCAAAATCGGAAAGCGTCTTCATACGAATGGAAGAATCGCGATCGTCAGATGACTGGCGTTGGCGATCGATTGTATTTCAATCCGTGGAAAATGGAAGAGCGTCCACGTGTTAAAAATAGCGATCGACGGTCACTAACTACCGATCGATTGTCATTATATGAAACTGCTGAAGTCATTTTTACCGGTTATCTCTCCACGAAATCTCTCGAATCCTCTCAAAGTGCAAGGAGCCATTTCGTGCTGCATTGTCTTTCAAAAGCGTGGAATCATCTGTCATTGTCTTCTACGTCAAAGGTACGTACTTATATTATTTTTTAAGCAATATTAAGTGGTTGTTCAGTAGCGAATTTTTAGTTTACGTTTTCTAATTTGCTATATCATCCATTTAGGACCGTAAAATATATTTATTTTATTGTTGATGCATGTTTTAAGAGTTTAGGATTGTATTATGGGATCAATTTTGGGTGATTTTGGGCCTGTTTTGGGGTTTTGGAACGTCTGTGTGTATTTGTTCCCGTAACGATCGATCGCCTAAATGGGCGATCGATCGTGTGTAAGTGGTAGGTGAAATGATCGATCGGTTAAATTCACCGATCGATCGCTGATTTGGTACGGAGCGATCGATGCTTTAGTGAGCGATCGATCGTCTCCTCGAAACTGTGCGTTTCAATTCATCGATCGATCGCTTAAACCTAAGCGATCGATCGGTAAGCTACAATGTGAAGCGTAGCGTTTTGATTAACGGCGATTGATCATATTTGTGGCGATCGATCCCTTAGTGATACTGTGCGTTTGGTTGCATGGACGATCGATCGTCTGTGCACTGAAACGCGTCGTTTTACCGATAGCGTTCGATCGGTCAAATTAATTGATCGATCGGTGATATTTAGTGATCGATCGTAACATTTATAAACGATCGATCGTCATATTTAGTGATCGATCGTCATATTTAGTGATCGATCGTCAACGTGATTGTGATTACTTTTTTTTTTAAAATAATACGTGTGATTACTTATTAACACATATTTATATACAACTTTTGCAGTATACATAAAATGTCAGGAGTTAAGCGTGCACGCACAACGAAGAACCGGTTATTGATGATTTTGATAGTGGCCAAAGAGCGTCCTGTGACGCTCTCTGATTTTGACCAGTTATTGTACGAGGAGCACTCCCTCTACCAGCTCTTCGAGTACCAGGGATTTCTTCATCAGCTCTCGTGGACTGAGGGGTTTTGCGTGGACGCAGTTGTGCAAGATTTCTTCTGTGCACTCGTCTCGGTAGATAGAGCACCTGAGGTGCAGCTAGAGGTGCGAGGCGTGCAGTTCTTATTCTCGGCAGACGTCATTGCGATTTCTTAAACTGCCCCGGCCCGAGAGCCCTTGTTTCCCGGCGGTACCCCTGACGATGAACAGAGGACATCAGAGCAGGATTTGTGGATGCTGATGATGGGAAGACCTCTGCAGTGGTGGGCAGCATAATTAAGCAGAGTGAGTTCAGTGAGTTTTGGCGGATTTTGCACCTTATCTGGACGCCGAACGTCGATGGCAGAACTCATTCCACCGAGTGCCGTTCACGAGAGCTCAGTGCATGCTCTTACTGGGTCAGCAGACGCGGATAGATTTTCCGTTGTACATGTTCGAGCTGATTATGGATGAGGCTTGGGAAATTAAGGAATATAGCCTCCCATACGGCGTGTTTCTGACTCAGTTCCTCATTTCTCGGGGAGTCGTGATCGCTGCCTGGATACACGTAAGGAGGTTAAGAGTGCGCTGAACAAGTTCACTCTGTCCAGGAGCCGGGGCCAAGAGGGGGCATTGACTCGACGGTTCGCTCGTAGAGCAGCGGCGGCCGCAGAGGAGGCATCACGGCCTTCGACATCAGCGTCAGAGGCACCTATGGAGATGGGAGCACCTGTAGTGCCCCCTCCATGGGTGGCCAGGCTATTTGCGGACCTCGACAGCCGTGTCGGGGCGACTATGAAGGCCACTCTACAACCTGTTGAGAGGCAGATGCAGTCAATAGAGGAGCAGTTGAAGGAGCTCTGGACCGCCTTCGATGGGGAGTGCATGTGACAATGCTGCGCAATAAGTCGATCGTGGCTCATATGGCGGACGTCAACAAGCAGCTGGAAGAAATTAAAAAGACTCTGGATGATTTCAAAATGGAGGCAGATCCACAGAGGATTCCGGAGATATTCCTGATGACGTGGCCACTTTTCCGTGATGCTGTTCGACGTTGATGAATTTTGTGTTTTTTTTTATATCTATTTGGGACATACATTTTGATTTATGGTTTTATTTATCTGTTTGAGACATTTGTGTTTATTTGGATTTGGTTTTTTTATTTACGTATTTGAGACATTTCTGTTATCTGTGGATATGCAGAAGAAACTTTGATTATAGTTTACGTGTTTTTCTATTTGTATTTCTTTATCGACACTTATATAAGTAAAATGACCAATATACCCTTTGGTCGGCAAAAATAACGAAATAAGTGGTTTATCAAATAAGTAATATAAAGAATTTAACAAGAAATCGTTTTTTATTTTTCTGTTTTGCAATAAATACACCGATCGATCGCTAAATGCACACTGATCCATCGGTGTTATCCGTCGTCGTTTGGGTGCACTAACCGATCGATCGTTATATACACCGATCGATCGCTACATTAGTTTTTCATCTAACCCTCATTTTTTTAAATAATGTGAGTTTAAATGATTAGAAACATAGAAATATATATTAACAAAGTATGTTAGGATGTATTTAGATTACATAAAAACATATCAAGTACATATCATTAATTTTTAAGAAAGCATGTATAAGTTATACATGTTGCAACATAGATGCATTTTGTTTGTGTTAGTATGAGTAAGGTATTAAGATGTTAGAAATTAGTGACATAACGCTTATTTAACACATGATTATAATTCATCAGTATGAGGTATGTATTAATATGATATTATAAGTAATTAATTTTAATAATTAAGTCATTTGTTAGGCTAAAAACATTTTTTAATAATTAGGTTAACCGATCGATCGCTTATTGGCGATCGATCGGTACATAACGGTGTCGTTTAATATTTTGGTACCAATGGATCGTTAATTTTGGGTCTTCATACGACGTCGTTTTAAACGTAACAACGATCGATCGGTAATATTACCGATCGATTGGTTCTAAAATCTAGCGGGAATTTTATGGTTAATCGATCGTAATATTACCGATCGATCGGTGTTTATCGCGCTTGAAATCCCAGGATGCTCTAAAGTCGTGGGTGGAGCAAAAACACACCCACGGCAAGAGAAAACTAGAGACTCGCGGCAAGGAGCTATTTTTCCCTTTAATTTTGTCTAAAATACCGTCCTTTTAGTTGTGAGAGTGTTTAGAAGTCCTTAAGGTTAAGCCCAAGCTCAAATTCATTGGTTTTTTAACCGGGTGAATATTGAAAAATTTGGGCGACATTTGTGAGATTTTGGTGTGGATTTGGTTCGTTTTGGTCTACATTTCGTGCAAAAGGTAATATGAATCAACCTACACTACGATTTAGAATGATTTCGTTGGTTATTTGGTGTTATTTTTATTTTTCTATTCGTGGGTGTTGTGGATTGGATTTGTGTTGATTAGAGCTTCTTAGAGTATTTTTAATATGTATATTAGAATTAGTATTGCATGAGAATGATTTGTGAGTGTTTTGGGCGTGGATTTGAGTGTGTGGGAGGCTGGGATCGTTGATCGACGATCCGTTCATATCGGATTAAGATCAGCGATATATATATGCTTGAGTTTATCATGCGTGAATAACCCTTGAATTGTCCACAGATATGGACAGTTTGAGATTGTTTGTATTCGTGGTTGGACGAGTTCGGTACTTGTGTCCTGTCCAGTCTTGGAGGAAATTCGGTATCATCTACCTTTTGTCTTCTGGTATACTACTAGCATTGGTGTATGACGTCATACAACTATCGTTGATGACGTTTGCCTCCAACGCTGGTGCGTGTATTTGGGGACTGGGGGAGATGCTGCCGAATTTTTTCGAGGTATGGATGGACACAAGTTGAACTGATGTTCGAACAAATCTCCCACCTATCAGATAAATCCTACCCTTATGATTACTTAATTTTTATTTACTTAATTCGTGTATTTTTTTAGATTGGTGGCGATGGATAAAAGTTGGGTTTACGAGAAAAATCGGTTTGGTGAAAAGTATGCGGAGGGGGTCCGTGGGTTTGTCGGTATGGCTGCTTGTTGTGTAGACTCTCGGGGTCAGATCAGATGTCCGTGTCGGAAGTGCAGAAATGTAGTGTTTCAAGTGTTGGATAAAATGGAAGATCATATATACATTAATGGGTTTGATGTGAGCTATAAGTCATGGGTGTTTCACGGGGAGGGTATTCAACTTACTTCAAAGTTGAGTCAAGAGTCAGGTGCGAGCTTACCATATAGTGATGATGATTTAGAGGGAGATAACTCTGATAGAATGGAGGAAATGTTAACCGATGTTCGTGCCGGATTAGATGGTGGGGCGGCAAGGGTTGAAACGGAGAACCCTAATATTAAGGAAACCCCCACTTGGGGACCGAAGGCTTCGACACCACTTAATAAATTATGGGAAGAGGCAGAACATGAATTGTATCCTGGATGTACCAAGTTTAGTAAGTTGTCATTTACGGGTTGTTGCAGTGAAGTCGGAGAATAAGTTGTCGGTTAAGGCATTTGATATGATATTACAATTGATTAAGGAGGCATTGCCAGAGGGGGAGATGCTACCAGGATCGTATTACGAGGCGAAACAATTGCGAAAGGATCTTGGGTTTAGTTATGACAAAATCCATGCATGTCAGAATGATTGTGTGTTGTTTTGGAAGGAAAACAGTGAGTTAGACAGATGTCCGATATGTGGGGTGTCTCGGTGGAAATTCGAAAATGATTTGCGCAATCGAATTCCTAGAAAAGTGTTGCGTCATTTCCCTTTAATCCCTAGACTTAAACGTTTGTTTACCACAAAAGATGTAGCAATTGACATGAGATGGCATAAGGAAAAACGGGTCGATGATGGGGAGAGTTTGAGGCATCCTGCAGATTCATTGGTTTGGAAGAATTTTGATAAGGACCACGATTGGTTTGCTCAAGATGCCCGCAACGTCCGCCTTGGTCTTGCTTCTGACGGGTTTAATCCGTTCGGAAACATGAGCAATGCATACAGTATTTGGCCGGTCGTTGTGTTTCCATATAATTTACCCCCATGGAGGTGTATGAAGGTCCCATTTTCACTAATGACTCTTTTGATTCCGGGTCGAAAGTCACCGGGAAATGATATTGATGTATATCTTCGACCCTTAGTGGAAGAGTTGAAACAATTATGGGAAGATGGAGTTGAGACACATGACGCTTCAGATGGGACGACATTTAAGATGCATGCAGCTTTGATGTGGACCATAAATGATTTTCCAGCATATGCCAATTTATCTGGATGGAGTACCAAAGGGAAGTTGGCATGTCCAACGTGTAATTTAGACACTGACTATAAGTGGTTGAAGCACGGGAGAAGAATGTGTTATATGGGTCATAGGAGATATTTGACACCGGGGCATGCATGGAGATATGATGTGGATACGTTCGATGGGAAAGAAGAACATAGACTTCCGCCTGAGGAGTTAACTGGTGAGGACATATTGGAACAATTGACGCATGTCGGGGAGACTATCTTTGGTAAAGCGTCAGGGAAGAATAGGGGAAAGAAGAAACAATCGTCGGAACGTTTGAATTGGACGAAGAAGAGCATATTTTTCCAACTGCCGTATTGGAGTACATTAGGGTTACGGCATAACTTGGACGTGATGCACATCGAGAAGAACATATGTGACAACGTGATTGGGACGGTGATGAATATCGAGTTCAAGACCAGAGATTCAGCGGGTGCACGTAGAGATTTAGCTGAAATGGGGGTCAAAAAAGACTTGCACTTGGTGCATGACGGTCGGGTTGAATTGATGCCTCAAGCGGTGTATACTTTAATTCGGGAAGAGCGAAGGAGGGCCTGTGAGTGGTTAAAAGATGTGAGGTTCCCCGATGGTTATGCAGCTGAGATTTCACGTTGTGTGAATCTAGATGAGTTGAAGGTTTCTGGAATGAAAAGTCATGATTGTCATGTGTTCTTGCAGAGGGTTCTTCCAGTGATGATCCGAGGGTTGTTGAAGGAAGACGTGTGTGGCGCAGTGACTGAATTATGTTTGTTTTTTCGAGAGTTGTGTTCTCGTACGTTGAAGATTTCTGTATTGCAGAGGATGTCAGAAGATATCGGGATAATTTTATGCAAGTTGGAAATGATTTTTCCACCCGCTTTTTTTACAATAATGATGCATTTGGCGGTCCACTTACCGCGCGAAGCAATGCTTGCTGGACCAGTACAATACAGATGGATGTATCCAGTTGAACGGTTGATGGGTCGCTCGAAACGGAATGTGAAAAATAAGTCTCGTCCCGAAGGGTCGATTGCAGAAGCGTATATTGAGAATGAGTGTTCGACATTTTGTTCCCAATACCTCCGAGGGGTCGAAACAGTGTTTAATCGCAGAGATCGAAACTACGATTCTGACGGCGATCCCGAGATACGAGGAAGGTCATTGGATGTGTTCACTCAGAGAATTAGATTGCTAGGGGCTGGAAAAGGACATGACATAGACCGAACAGAGTTCAAGAAAGCTCGGTGGTTTGTGCTGAACAATTGCAAAGGCATCAGCAACTACTTAGAGTAAGTAAAATAAAATTTCATAGGTTTTCTATAATATACAGACGTTGATTAACCTTATCATTACAGTGAACACATGGACGAACTTCGCGCGCAAGGAGTTGGTAACATTTCTCGTATGCATGAGGAACAATTTCCGGATTGGTTCTTAGGGCGAGTAAGTGTTATTGACAAATAATTCAAATTAATTCGTGTATTTGTTTTTAATGACCTTCTAATATATTGTTGTAGGTTCAAAAATTACGTTCTCAAAATCCATGTACATTGATCGATGAATTGTATTCATTGGCACGTGGGCCTGATACACGAGTGATGCGTTATTCTGCATGTGTTATGAACGGATGTAGATATCATACAGTACAACGGGAAGAACGTCGGAGAACTCAGAACAGTGGTATTGTAGTACCGGGATCACATGAGGGAAATCCAATAGAATTTTACGGAAGGCTTGTAGACATTTATGCCATGCAATACTTGCGGGAAATACTGTATATTTGTTTAAGTGTGATTGGTGGGACGTCGGAGATCACCGTGGAATTCGTATCGACGAGAACTTTAAGAGCATAAACACTTCCCGACTGTGGTACTTAGAAGATCCATTTGTTTTGGCTAATCAAGCAAGTCAAGTGTTTTATCTAGTTGATAATCTGCATGGACCTACATGGCGAGTCGTGCAGAAGTTGTCGTGTAGAAATGCATATGACATTCCCGGCCTGGATCCGGATGGTGAAGTTGATGTAAACATTGAATCGGGAGCAGCCATCGCGAATGAAGCGTATCAAGAGGACGATGCCATTGACTTGTTTATAGACTTCCGACAGTTTAACCTTAATCCACTACGGAGGGATGACGTTACGCCAAACGTTATCCAAGCTTCTGAGGCAATTGATCGGCGGAAAAAAAGACGTATAGATAGTAATGATGTTTCAGAGGGGGATGAAGCAGAAATTGAAGAGAATACCGAAGAAAGTGGGGACGAAGATTCGTTCGAAAGTGATAGCGACTCTACTGAGGATGAGGCATCGGGCGATAACGTGCAAGAATCAGATTCTGATTAATAATTTCTTTCATGTATATTTTTCTTTCTAATGTTGATGTTTGCTGAACTATTTTTACTGTTACTGTCTCGTTTACCATATCTTTATCGTTTATTTTGTTATGTCACAGCTTCTACGGTGAAATGAAGCGTGGACGAGAATTTCCTTCAGTTACTTCTGGACAGTTGCATAGTATGAGTCCGATCCCGAGTCCTACCCGAGCGCTCCTTCTCCGAGAGTGAATGAAGGCATGAGTCAAGGCACGCCAGCTTGTCCTAGTAGTTGTGCATGTAAGAAATTATTCTAAGTTATATTTCAATTTTTTTAAGTTAACCGACCGACTAACTTTGTTAATTTTATTTTATGTAGCGACATCAGCTTCTAAACGTGGGCGAGGTAGGACACGTGGAGTCAGTTTGGAGAAGAGTCTTGGGTCCGGGTCCGGAAACTATCGGTGCATATCCCAGAGGGAGAGTGTGGAGGAGTGTCTTCCACTGCTGCCACTCTATCGACGAAGATTGGAATGTTGGTCCGAGGGCTGATTCTGATCTCAGTTAACAAGTGGGTCGATGTTCCTGCAGAAGTGAAGGAGTACATTATGGATCGGGTGTTGGTATGATTAAACTCGTAAACATAGAATTTTTGGTTAAGCATTTCGTTTATCATTGTAATATTGTATGTTTTGGTACTTATGCAGGACCACTTCGACCTTGACTACACCCGTCATGAGGACGTGAGGACGGTGGTCGAGACTATGATGACGGCACGTCGAACGCACCGCAACCGAATGCATGCGTATTTTAAGAAGTTCCCGAGTAAAGAGGCGGCGTTGCTGAAGCCGCACCCTGATACCACAGAAGAACAGTGGAAGGAGTTATGCGATCTGTTCACCAGCGAAGCATTTATGGTACGTGATTACAAAAACCTGTTGCTTAAATATTACATTCTTTTTATATTTAATTACTTAAAATATCGCAGAAACGAAGCGAGCAAAATAAGAAGAATAGATCAAAGTTGACTGTGAACCACGCTGCTGGTTCGCGCTCGTTCCAGCGCACACGAGCTTGCATGGTAAGTTAACAACTAAATCTTAGACTTTATTGATATTGTTTGTCAATAACTTTATGCTATTGTCATGTAGAAAAATCAAGAAAGCGGCAATATCAATCCTGCAGAGCTGTATAAAAAGAATTATACAAACAAAGATGGGATTTGGACCTTGGAAGGAGCGAGAGAAATTTATGTAAGTCGCTTTCATTTTAATCTACTTTATGTAATTTATGTATAGTTTATCTACTTTAATGTTTCTGGTAATTATTGTCATTTTTTCAGGAACGGATGGATGCCTTCCAGCGTAAGTGTGATTTAGAAGGGAAGACTTACACCGAAATTGAAGTATATTCAAGATATTGGGCAAGAAGTCGGGATATGTTCGGGGATTAGGACGGGCGGTTAAGCCTTCGCCTTCATCAACTTTGACTACACAGTCTTCTGATCTACAGCACCAGCTAGCAAAGGCAAGGGATGAGATAGAGGCGATGAGAGCTGCTAGAGAAAAAGACTTGCAAGAATTTGCGAAGAAGCAAGCTGAGATGGAGGCCACGCTGAGGGACCACCGTGAGGAGCAGCGGGTGGAGCAGGAGCGCATCCGGTTGGAGCAGGAGGAGCGCATGAAAAGGGAGCAAGAGCGCATGAGGGTAGAGCACGAGGAGCGCATGCAACAGGAACAAGAGCGCATGCGAAAGGAGCAAGAGCGCTTACGGGCAGAAATATCGAAGGAACTGGAGAAGAAAATGTTCTCTGTAATGGAGAAGAAAATGAGCGACATGTCAAAGCGATTATTCAGCCAGTTTGGGGGTTCAAAAAGGTAGATGCATGTAAATTGTAATAACTTTTTAATTATGTATTTTACGATATTATTTTCGATTTAATTATGGATCACTATATGTTATTATTGATGTTTATTAATGTGATTATTGTATTATTATTATAAAATGTTCGTGTTATATAATTTTTTATTATTATTGTTTTAAAAAAAAAAACCATTCTCTCACCACTGATCGATCGTCATATTCAGCGATCGATCGTTTGTTGTTCAACCGATCGATCGTCCAATACTACCGATTGATCGGTTCATAAATCAATGTTACATCGCTGAATTCAACGACCGATCGTCCATGGCATAACGATCGATCGTTATACTTAAGTGATCGATCGCTTATATAAAGCGTCCGATCGTCGTTGCTGAAGCGATCGATCGATCGATCGTATATTCTTACCGTGCGATCGTTTAAATGTGTCGATCAATCACCAAACGTAACCGATCGATCGTCAATATGTACCGATCGATCGGCTTCCCAATCGATCCATCACTTCGTTTTCACGACCGATCGTGATTACCGATCGATCAGTATATTTAGTGACGAAAAATTCCGTCACTAAAAAATTTTCGTGAGAAATTCGGTTTCGTCACGAAATACATTTCGTGACGCTCATTCGCTGACGGAGCTCGTGACGAAAAATTTCGTCACTAATTCTTTTAGTGACGAAAATATTAACTTTTAGTGACAAAAAATTGTCACTAAAAGTCAATTTTTTTGTAGTGATTCCTTGATGCTCTCAATGCGTACAATCAATTCGCCCAAGATGGTTCTCCTGATGATTCTAAGCGTGAGATTGCTGCATTCTTCGCCCATGTCACACATGGGACTGGATGTAAGATCTTACTTCCTCTCTTACATACCTATAAAACTACGTATTTTATAATAAAATATATGCACCAAAATTAATATTCATATCGCTGACAATACTTTTCGTCCCACGTACCTTGAGCAAATAGCTTGCATGTGCGATATGTACTAATAAATCTTATTATATAGCTAACACGAATATTGTTGATTTATGGACATTAACTTCTACAAAAGATTTAGACGGGACCTGTATCTTTTATTTTTCTTCAACCATACAGATTTGTGTGTTCTAGTCAGTTAATTGAAGTAAAATGTTTGGTTTTTGTGCAGCTTTTTGCTATATCAATGAGATAAATGGTGCCTCAAACAACTATTGTGATGCGAGTAACACACAGTATCCGTGCAACCCTAGCCAACAATATTATGGTCGTAGACCACTTCAGCTAACTTGGAATTACAATTATGGAGCAGCCGAAAGTAGCAATGGATTCGACGGATTGAACTCTCTTGGAACTGTGGGCACAGACCCCATCATTTCATTTAAGACCGCATTGTGGTTTTGGATGAATAATGTTCACCAAGTCGTAATTCAAGAGTTTGGGGCAACAATTTGAGCAATTAACGGTGCGGTTGAATGTAATGGTGGAAACTCTGCTGCTGTCCAATCTCGTATCCAGTATTACACTCAATATTGTAACCAATTCGGTGTAGCTACTGGTGACAATCTAAGTTGCTAGGATACACGTTTACTTTCTTGTATCTTGATTGGATATAGTTGTATGAAATAAATATAAGTGCCAACTAATTTATTTAGTTGGAAAAATTGGGGATCAAATTGCGTCCAGCTTAGAAAAAATATGAAAGGATACAGGAGCACTATATGTCATTGTATAACCGCAGCCTTGATGGGCTTCTGATAGCTCTCTTAACTATATTTTAATTGGTTTGAACAATATGCATGTCCTCCTGATCACAGGTGTTCTAGCAGGTATAAAAATTTGATCTTTTGATGAATAATTAGTTCCTATTGGGAAATAGCATAGAGGTAGAGATCAGGATCAAACCCCAGTAAGGGGATTGATAGGCGAATTCCAAGGAGTGAATTTCAATATATATTTGAGATGTTTGAAAGCGGATAGTACCACTATAAAGGAGTGTACAACGTCTCAAGTTTGTTTGATTCAGGCTAAGAAAATTGAAAATTCTGCTTGATCCATTAATTAAAGGTTAGTATAGATTGAAAATTCTGCTCAACTCAGCCATTAGATTTATTTTTTGAATCTTGATCCCTCCTTAATATCTTAGGATGGAATCTTTAGGATGAAATCCATACCCTAGATTGATCAACGTACCATATGTCCCGAGATCTTAGGAAACCAATAATTTATTTCATTTAGGCCCCTGACATGACATATGAATTAGTTCGTGACCGATCGATCATGTGAATTTTCTTGTAAGTCACACTAGATATATATATATATATATATATATATATATATATCAATAATATTAATACACGTATAGGACGAATCTGAGAATTTACTATATATTGTGCGGCCCATTACATAAAATTAGAGCATTTTGGAGCTGCAGGGTCAAAATAAATATAATATAAGAAATTGTTTAAAAAATCATTATATTAAAGCCTTAAAAATAGGCTGGTTTTTTTTTGCTTGAGGGGGTTACTCTCTTAAGTTTTACTCCTATATATTCCTATATATTGTTGTTGTTGTCATCATCATAATTTGTTATGATTATTTTTATTTATCATTGTTGTTATGATAATCAAGCAGAACTAATTAAAATCTGCTAATTGACCTGTGCATGATCGCTTCTTTAACTTGGATGATACTACGACGAGTCATCAGTACGGTTGACCAGGTAATCATGCATATCTAGAGCATTAATGCAGTACTTACCCCAAAAATAAATAAGAAAAATCTTATAATATAGATCATTTGTGGCATGTTATGATAACAAAGAACATTGACGAGGTAAACTCGCCTTACTTAATTCTCGAGTTATTAGTAAATATATAATCCGATGAAGTTGTGTTCAGTAGACGTTCAACTACACGCCTTTAAGGCTAGCTGTATGACTCGGTATATATATATACAGAGAGAGATATTTGGGTGTGACCAGTATGTTACGACAATATTTATTTTAATTCATACTGTGAACTTGACCGTATCCCACATTCAATTTGCTCCCAGATGCAGATCGAATTCTGGTAATTTGTCTTCGCCATCATAATTTACGTACAGGAAGACTGCTCCGATCAAATATTTGTTACCTCCCGTGATGTTGTTAATGGTGTAATAGTTCCGGATTCCTTCAGGAAAGCTTCTGAGATGCCATACATACTGTTTCTTAGTATCTTTGATTTCTGGTGATATGCACCTACTTAAACCGGTGTCTACGACGGTGGTGTCTGAAATGTAATTTATGCCTGATATTGTCTCCTCTTGATAGCTAGTATTTTCTGGTAACCCGCAATCTATGCTTATAAAGCCTGGAAGGGAACAAAGAAGACAGCAAAACATAACTAGTACTTGCTCTGATAGAATATAATTTATAAAGCTAATGGTTTTGGGAGCACATTTTTGGACAATTAATGGAGTCAATTATGCTAATTGAAGTCTTGCAAGTCATGATAGGAGAATACTCCAACTTGGACATATGTAAGGCACCTAATTTTATCGCCTTATTCCTAAGATTATCGCTATAAAACTTGTTTAAGAAGGAAATTTTCTATTTGAAATGAAGAAAGGAAGCTCATTGGAACTTAGTTTCAGATTTACTTGGATTATCTGTAATTAATACTAGTGTCGTGTAGCTACTTGTAGCTAGCCTTTTCTCTCGATTGATATTGTACTGCACTTTCGTGCATGTTTCTTGATGGAATTGGTTTCAAGGAAGTGTAAATGCGAGTTTAGAAGCCACACCCGGGGTAGCTCTAGATAAACGACAGCTTTTCTGTAAATAAGAATTTTTTCCTAACTGTATTAGTGGTGCTCCAGCAAGAATGCATAATAAGGTAATTAAAGAGTAATTTAAGCTTTTACATGAAGTACCATTGGCGAGCTTTCTTCCAGCATCAGGGGCGGAAGCAGGGGGTAGCAAACCAGGATGGCTGCCACCCATTGCTCCACCCAAAAAAAATTTTTACATTTGTATTTTTTTTTTGGTTCATAAGTTGCCTAGGCCCTACACCCATTAGGCCCAGGCCAACTAGCCCAGTGCAATTTATTGGGTCCCCAGGAAACTTAATCTACAGGCACATTTGTTGGCCCAGTGGACTGTCCGTTCTCAGGTTTATGGTTTTTTAGTTCCCAATTGTATTCCGCTTTACATGTTGCTGTGTGATGTTACTTCTTTGCATAGCATGTCTTGATCCAAAAAACTCATTCTCAACGTTTGATCATGCTAAGTTACGTCGTCTTGCTGAGTTTTATCTAGAAGATTTCACAGTAGATGATCATTTGATACTTAAAAATCAGCTTAATACCTATATTTGAGAAGTTAGAAGAATTGATGCTTTTTTCGGCTTCACGATATTGAGGTCTTGCTATGAAGATAGTTGAGACCAAAAAGAATACTTTATTTTTATTAGTTTATCAACTTATTGAGTTGATATTAGTCTTACCGATTGCGACTGCAGCCGTTGAAAGAGTGTTTTCTGCAATGAAGATCATCAAGAGTGATTTGCGTAATAAGATGAGAAATGACTGGATGAATGATTGCATGGTAGTGTATATCGAGCTAGAAGTTTTTAAAGCTATTGAGAATGAAGCCATTTTGCAACATTTTCAGAAGATGAAAAATAGTAGGATCCAATTGTCATCTCTTAGTCGCAGTACATAGTACAATACATGTATTACAATATTTTTAATGATTTTAGTCCCTAATTTTAGACATTGTAACTCTAAGACAATTTTTTGCATTACAAAGGATTTTTTTTTTTTGGTCCTTTCGCCTTTAAAGTTTGCCACCTTTGAATTTTAATCCTGGTTCCGTCACTGTCCGGCATGCTGAGAATTTCCTGCCGCTAGTTTTGAGTTGTGAAGAATAACAACAGCGCCTGGAATGTAGAAAACCCAAGCTTTCGAAACCGAAATTTCTACTTCTCGTGCACCGTTCATGTTGGTTCTTCCCAAATATTAGTTCATGGCTTGTGGTGGTGAGTATTTATAAAGAGGTTGAGTAGTTCTTCAAGGCTGTGCATGCTTTCCAAATATTAGTATGCAAAAGTGAAAAAAGAACATGATAATACGACCGCTACAGTTTCACCTTGACTTGGAAAATTATGATCATAAAACGTGAGCAAACACGTTTCTACCAACATATGTGGGATCATCATGTGATAAAGTTTGTCTTTTGCTTTGTCTCTTATTCTCTTACGACTGACAATTTTTTATATTGTCTTTGCTTTTTCTGGGCCTATAAATACGTTAGCTGCCCTTAACAATGTTTTTAAGGTTATGTTTTTGGTCATTTTTAGACTGTCTAACCGCCCAAGAAAATTGTTAGACACTATAAATCCTTGAAACTTGGAAATGAAACTAGGGTGCACGAATAGGACTGGGTTTAGCTAATCAGCTGCTGTGGCCGAGGACAACCGTACCAAATGAGAGATCAGAATCAATTAATCAAAGCTCCTATCACGACTATATATTGTAAGTCTTTATCAATGTTTTTTTTTATCAACCTGCATGAGTTGGGTCACATGGGTTAGGTGAATACAACTGTGACTATTGACTTCAACCGAAACCAGCAACGTCGAGTCAACCGGAGGGATCCGTCAACGAAGATGATGAAGTCTCGTTCTAGAAAGGAGCCCAGAAACCGCGTCTCGCGGTGTCTTTCTGTCTCTCAGTCAGGGCCCAGTGTGGCAGTGTACGTGCTTGTAAAAACAAAAATCAGGCCCCGCTGGCGCTGCTTTCAGACTTGGAGTAAACCATGGGGCTCCCTTTTTCCTTTTTTTTTTTTTTTTTTAAGCAGACCATAGAGGTCCTTAAATGTACCGGCAATTATATTGTTGGTAAAGTACTTCCTTGACTAAGAGAAGTGGTTGGAGGCTTGACTTCACATTAAGGGATATTTTGAACCCCTTCAAATTGGGGATGCAAAATTTCTTTAGGGATGATAGCATGCAAGAGCATTCATTAGCGTATGATTTGGGCAACTATTACTACAACTTGTCAATGTTGTTGTTAGAGATAAATTGTCTCAGTCTCACATTAGTTAAGAATGTGAGTTCTTTCTGCGTTAGGTCCTATTAAAAGTCTCTTTTATGTACAAGTTATAGACACCTTGATAAATAAAGATGTAGCACTTTAGGCTTTCTATTATGGACGTAGGTCTCCCTAACCAAACCACCTTAAGTTGTTTCTCTCTCTCTTTCTCTCTTATTCTCTCGCTTATCCTTAACATGGTATTAGAGCCATTTCGATCCTCTGCCTCAGGCAAGATTGCTTTAGCTCAGCCTAGTTCAAGCTTAGTCTAGTTCGGCCTAGTTTAGTTCTTTTCTTTATCTTCTCTCAGGCCTTCTGGCATCACTCCGGCAAACTTCCAGCGATCTCCCCATTCCGGCCATCTTTCAGTGCCTATCCGCCCTCTTCGGCCAAATTTCGATAACTTCTTCGGCCATCTTCAGATGACTATTTGCCCTTCTCTAGCCATCTTCTGACAATCTTCTCTGGTT
Organism: Morella rubra; assembly: GCA_003952965.2. Classification (NCBI taxonomy): domain Eukaryota; kingdom Viridiplantae; phylum Streptophyta; class Magnoliopsida; order Fagales; family Myricaceae; genus Morella; species Morella rubra. The sequence goes on along the minus strand of CM025851.1, from coordinate 15,724,521 downwards.
CATCGATTTTTGGTGTCTCCATCACCGACCACCATTCGCTGCCAACCACCATCTCCGGTCATCGTCCTCCCCATCTCCGGGCATCTCTAGGGACTGTTCACCCTTCTTCGACCATCTTCAGGGGACCATCAACCGTCCATCCTGTCTCCGGCCATCTTCATGCGACCATCTACCCCCTCACAGGCCATCTTAAGGCAACTATTTGTCCCATCTCCAGTCATCTTCAGGTGATCATTCGCCCCATCTCCAACAATCTTCAGGCGACTGTTTGTCCCTTCTTTGGCCATCTTCAAGCGTCATTACTTGACGTATCCAGTATTCCAGTCACCGTTTGTCGGATCTTGTCTCTGTCCTGACCCTGCTGCATCTTGTCTCTATCCGACCCCATTAGATCTTGTGCCGCTACCCTGTGCAGTGGATCTTGTCTCTACCTCGACCCCAGTCGGATCTTGTGCCAATTCCCTGTATAGCAAATCTTGTCTATGCTCCAACCCTCGTCGGATCTTGTGCCCCTAGATGTCATCGTCATCATGTTTGCAAACTCAAGTCAGTATCAATAATAACCATCTTGAGTTTGAGGGAGGGTGCTAGAGATAAATTGTCTAAGTCCCACATTGGTTAAGAATGTGAGTTCTTTGTGCGTTGGGTCCTATAAAAAGGCCCTTTTATGTAAAAGTTAAGACACCTTGATAAATAAAGATGTAGCCCTTTAGGCTTTCTACTGTGGACGTATGTCTCCCTAAACCGAACCACATTAAGTCGTTTCTCTCTCTCTTTCTCTCCTATTCTCTTTCTTATCCTTAACAGTTGTGAATGGTTAAGTTGATTTATAACTAGCGACATCGAGCTAACAGTATGAGTTCGTCAATGAACAAGAAAATCTCATCCCCATGAATGGAGCCTATACACCGCGTGACCGGGTCTTTGTCTCCTTGTCCGTCCCTGGCTTGGGCCCCGGCGCTTTCAGAATTAGATTGGATCGTAGAACTCCCAAATGTACAAGTCCATAGTTCATGAAATACCACGGAAAACACACTTATGTCCTTTAATACCACTTATATCCTTTTCAACTTTGAGTCTCAAAATGGTCCGTTTCGTTTCCAGGTGTTGTGACTTGTGACTTTGATTTGAAGTTGGTATCAAAAGGGTATTGATGCCAATCCAAGAGGGCAAGATCTACCTTCTTGACTTAGGAGACCCGAAATCAGCAACTCATATGTTGAAATTACTTCAAGGACGGTACTGTTGTAAAATATTTTCAAAATATTAATATATTTTTTATATTTTTATTTATATATTATGAATGTATTGGTGGATAGAGTATTACGTGGAGGGTGGATAGAATATTCGAGATCAAGTGATCTTTGATCTAATGGACGAAATTCAATCTTTTTCATTTGAAACGGTATGTCCATTAATGAAATGACACTTCTTCCTTAAAGAGGCATTTGTTTATGGAAAATGTTCTTTTTTACATGAAAAGGTATCCTTTGGTGACGAAGAGGTACTCATTCAACGAAAAGATACCTGTTCACGAAGAGGCACCTGTTGACAAAAATTCACCTTACTTGGTGAAAATGTATCTCATCATCTATAAATACACATCCTCATTTGCAAAATTTACACAATGAAAATTGTACCAAAACTCGGTCTCTCTTTCTTCTAAGCATTCTATATTCCTAAAAACTTCTTTCTTTTTTACATTATCAAATTCTATTTACTGCAGAAGTAGAATTCTAATTTCTTGGCTACAACAGTACAATCTGAGCGTATTCTAGTCTAACTTCGTTAGTGCAAAATGCCGTTAGACAATAGATTGGTAATCCGGGCTTCATTATATCTTGGAGGCGAACTTGCTTGAACCCAATTGCACACCATTGTACATACTTATTGTACAGGAATGATGGGGGATCTTCCATGCACCATGATATCATTTTTATCTTGAATTTTGCTTTCTATTCGGTTGGAAACAAGAGGCCTTCTATTGACGGTTGCTCATCCAAGGCCTTCCTTATTGCATAACAGTCTTTGGAAAAAGCCAGTCTCAATCATTTTTGGGCCCAAATCCATAGCTCCAAAGTTTTTTAATACGATCCAACGTCATTAAAATAACATGTACATGACGTTAAAGTTCTGATATTAACTGAACCAGAAGCTTAACGTTGCAGATGAAAAAACATGTCAAATTCCTAAGAAGATTAACAAACTACCTTAAGATGTGGTGTTTGTTTGTCAAAATTTTAGAGTGGTCAGAATTTTAAAATATGAGAATTACTGAAAAACTGAAGAGAGTGATGATTTGAATGATTTTTTTATAATTAAAAATGATAATTTGGCGGAAAAATTATTTAATAATGATTTTATTAAGCCAAAATTTTAGAGTTAACCAAAACTTTGGCACATAAAAGCCACCTTAATATCGTTTGGCCCATGACGCAATAGTTTAACTATTCAGTGGCTTTCAGTATATTATATATGTATGCGCTTGTGGAACAAATGGGTGGACTTATTCGTGATTCTATGTTGCTGTGGGGGTCGTCGTTTTATCTTTTCTTTTATTTATTTATTTTTCCTCTCTTGTCGTTCCCAACGTATCTTTGGCAATAGAGCACTAGGAGTTCAACATGTTTTCACGTCTCTGTGACGGGATACTTTTTTGTATAAATTTTTTAGAGAGATTTGTAATAGTAACAAGAGAAAATTGACTTAAATACTTCACTGAAATTCTACTCATAGCCACACGAAGGGAAAGAAAGATACAGACCCATTCGAGATGGTCAATCTCCAGGTTCTCACCCCATAACAATCTTCAATATCTTTTCTCAGGGCACTTCCCTCTATTTCAATCTTGATTCCCCTGGTAACTGTCATTTGACATCAGCAAAGATGCTAACAACTTTGTTGGGCACCAGACTCCAGTCATGACCCATACCACATGAATGGGCCTCAACCAACAACATACAATAACAAAATGAAATGCAAAACTCAGCCCAAGCCCAAATAAAAGACACAATCCAAGCCCAACTAAAAAGACACATAACATAGTAAAGTAAGTGATAATATTGTCATATAATTTCCGGTAGCCTTGTCTACCGTTTATGGCCATAGCTCCCACTGCCTAACATGAAATATATAGTGGTTTCTTCAATCTCTTTTGGGGATCCCACTGGTTTATTTCCGATTTAGTTGTAGTTTGCTCCTGTTTCATTTTATGAAAAGTGACTTTAAAAAAAAAAAAAAAAAAAAAAAAAGGCTCGATTTCAACACTTCAATAGACTTCCACTTCCACATGTCGTCGAGTCGTCGATAGAAGATGTGCCTCTGCACAGCAAATAAAGCTGCGTTGGCTTCCCACAAAATTGGAGGGCCTGGTGGCATACTCTTTGTCCAAACAAAGAGAAGGTCTGTTGCAGAATTAACCCACGCCTCCTGATGTTCTTCATACAATTTCTGCACTCTTACTACAAGCTGGTGGAGATCCAGCACTCTTTGGTCATGAGTGATTTTATTACACGTAAACCAAAGAAAATCCATGGGAATAACCGCAAAGCAGATACAATTCATCTGCTGTTCAATAGGAATACCAAAGTGCAGAACTTGACTCAAAATACATTTTATCCAATCACCAATATGCCGTGCCCCCATATCTTGAATGGCCAACTGCCAAGGAGATTCGTGCCGCAAGAATTGGGCAATGGGGCATGTGAAGAATAGGTGTTCTAGTGACTGCACCGCACAGTTACACTTCACACAAAAGGAACTTTCAATGGGCAGATTAAGAATTCTGCTAATTGTACTGTTGTAGGGTATAACATTCTATGCAGCTTTCCACAGAAATAGCTTAAAACGGTCTTGGAAGGGTAGTTTTGATAGCTTCAACCAATGTGCCCGATCCAATGGATTATGAGAAGATGCCATAGGCATATCCATCGAGAAATAGGTAGACTTTAAAGAAAATTGACCTTTGGGATCTGCTATCCATTGAAGTTGGTCTCGAGCTGGTTGGATAGGTAGATGAATATTAAGAATATAATCGGCATCCTCTGCCAAAAAGAGATTTTGGGCTAAATCTTCCTTCCAGAGACGGGTCCTAGGGATAATGAGATCTGCCACTCTAAGATTATCTTCGACAACCATCAGCATCACGAGGCCTTGGGATAAAGTATTCTACAGTTTGAACCCAAGGGTCTAGCCAAATTTTAACATCTTCACCCGACATGATTTGAAAGCATAAGCCTTGACGAAGTAATAGGGAAGTCTTGTAAATTCCTTTCCAAGGCCATGAGGCAGTAGGAGATAGCGAATTATACCAGATAGGGGTCTTGGGCATATATTTTGCTCTCATTGCTTGAACCCAAAGCTTATCTGGTTGAGCATAAATTTGCCAACCCAGTTTGTGTTGGCTTTTAGTCACAATCAATGTTTTGATGATAACAATAGAAGTAATTGAGATGTGAAGCAAAGTGGATCCAAAATGAGCATGAAACGATCAAGCAACATCCCTTTCAATGGAAGTGCTCTTAAAATAAAGACTCAAGATGCTAGGGTAATCTTTGTAACTCTAAGACTTCATCTTTAACAAGGTTTGAATAACACACTTGCATATCTCAATTAAACTTCCAACCTTTTATATACTTATAGGAAGTTAGTCTTTAAAATTGGGTATTTTAAGTTGGTCAAAATTGTGTTTTTAAAACAATCGATCATGTGCTTAAGTTGAGGAGGTCGACGGCTGGTGAAGCAGTCGAGTTATAGTTGGTTAGTTTGAAAAATGAAGAAAAGAGCCATTCTACCTCTGACATTATGACGTTGGGTAACGTAAACTTGCAGTGGTCGACCGTTCGTTTGAGTTTTTGACAGCTCGACTCCAATGGCCTATATCCTACGCCTTTTAAAAGTTTTCGAATGACAAAAATCATTTTACAAAGGCGAAGAGTGATCGAAAACCTTTCCATCCTTGTTCAAACATCATTTACACATAATCAACACTTTCTAAAAGGTGAGTTTCGAAAAAGTTTTGAAACTTAATTCACTCCCCTCTTGGGTTGCCTTAATCCTAGGATTTACAATTGGTATCAGAGCGAGGTTGCAGGTTTGAGTCCCCGGGTAGTTGCTGGAGGGGGATTGTTGGCTTTATGAGGGCCAGCAATCAACCCTTTGACTCGTGTAAGGGCTTGACCGCCCAGCCTCTCGGCACCCACGTGATGCAGCCCCTCATGTCCACCTATCGCTTAGTATGGGGCTCTGCACTACCAAACGTATAAGGAAATAAGGTTGCGCCTTATCTTTAAGCTTAAGCTTTTGGCTCAATGGTAGCACTTGATCCGGCCTACAATTGGTATCAAAGCTTGGTGCTCTCTTTAGCAAGATTTAACAATCTTGAGTTAGAATGGCAACTTCAAGCAACAACTCTCATGTTGAGGGACTCTCAACATCTAGACCTCCTTCCTTCAATGGAAGTGATTACTCCTATTGGAAAGCAAGGATGAAAATTTATTTTCAATCCATTGACTTTGATCTATGGCTTTGTATTTTAAATGGACCTCTATCCTATAAAGGAGAGTTGTCTCTAAAGCCGTGAATGAGTATACCGATGAAGACAAGAAGAAAATTTCTATAAATGCTAGAGCTATGAACATTCTTTATTGTGCTTTAGAGAGAAGTGAATTCAATAGAATATCTACTTGTGTTAGTGCAAAAGAAATTTGCATTCTTTAGAAATCACTCATGAAGGTACAAACCAAGTGAAAGAATCTAAGATAAGCATGCTAGTTCATAGCTATGAATTGTTTAAGATGAAACCGGAAGAAAACATTGGTGACATGCTTACTAGATTTACTAATATTGTAAATGATTTAAATGCTCTTGGAAAAGTGTACACTAACTCCAATTTGTGAGAAAAGTTTTTAGATCACTACCAAAGACTTGGGAAGCCAAAGTCACTGCTATTCAAGAAGCAAAGGACCTCACCAAATTGCCTTTGGAAGAGCTTGTTGGATCTCTTATGACTCGCAAAATCACCATGAAGGGACATGAGGAAAGTTCAAAAAGGAGAAGCATAGCCTTGAAATCCTCCGTAGTTGAGATTGAAGAAGATAATGATGATAGTGGAGATGAGGATATTGCTCTCATGACAAGGAATTTTAGAAACTTCCTCAAGAGAAAGCAAGGAAGGAAGAACTTCAAAGATTTTAAGAGAGAAGAGCCAAAAAAGGAATACCCAAAGATGGACAACAAGAAGGACCACATCACTTGCTACAAGTGCAAGAAACCCGGTCACATTAAGGCGGATTGCCCACTTCTCAAATATAAAAAGAAAGCTATGAAAGCTACTTGGAAGATAGTGATTCAAGCTCCTCCGATGAAGAAGATGAGGGAGAAATCGCAAACATGTGCTTCATGGCTCTAGAAGATGATGAGGTATATCTTTCGGATCTTGAAGATTCAAAACCTTCATATGATGAATTAGAAAATGCTTTTGATGAGTTATACATTACGTTTGAAAAGCTTAAACTCAAATACAATGTTTTGAAAAAGAAGCATTCACTAGCTACAAGTGACCTTGATTCCTTAAATGATGAACAAGGAAATTTGAAGCTAGAGAATGAGGAATTGAAACTAAAAGTTTTAACTTTAGAAATTGAGAACAAAGCTTCCAAAGATAAGGTTACTCATCAAAACACCATTCTTGAAAAATTCACTCAAGGAAGCAAAGCTTTGGAGAACATTCTAAACAATCAAAGATGTGTTTTTGACAAAAGTGGTTTAGGCTACAAGCCTCATAAAAATGAAAAGTATTTCAAAAACTTCTTTGTCAAAGCTAAATCCTCAAATGAATCTCTTCATACTTGTAACTTTTGCAACAAGAATGGACATCTAATATTTGATTGTCCTCTCAAGAAACTTGGGTGCAAAGCTCTTAGAAAGATATGGGTTCCAAAGGGAACTATGGCTAACCCAAATGGACCCAAAAAGGTTTGGGTACCAAAAGCTTCATCTTGATTTGTTTTGTAGGATTCAAGAAAGAAGAAATGCAATAGTTGGTTCTTGGATAGTGGTTGTTCAAGACACATGACCGGTGACCCATCAAGATTCTCAAGCTATCAACCATCAAAGGTGGAAATGTAACATTTGGCGACAACTCCGAAGGGAAATCATTGGTATAGGTAATATTGGTGGTAACTCCTTCCTTTAATTGAAAATGTCCTATTGGTTGATAAATTGAAGCATAACTTGCTTAGTATTAGTCAACTTTGTGATAAAGGTTATAGAGTTATATTTGAATCTTCTCGATGCCTTATTGAAAATGTCATAGATGGAAAATTATTGTTTATTGGCCATAGGAACTCAAATGTGTACAAGATTAACATTGATCAAAATGTTTGTGTGGATAATTGTCTTGTGGTCAATGTAAATGATAGTTGGCTATGGCATAGAAGATTGGGTCATGCAAGCATGCATCAAATTTTGAAAATCTCTAAGCATGATCTTGTGAATGGGCTACCTAAGTTGAATTTTGAAAAAGACCAAGTTTGTGAAGCTTGTCAAATGGGAAAACAAGTGAAAACCTCTTTTAAATCCAAAAACTTCATTTCAACTAGTAGACCTCTACAATTACTTCATTTGGATTTATTTGGTCCATCAAGAATTCAAAGTCTTGGTGGAAAGTCCTATGCCTTTGTAATTGTGGATGACTACTCTAGGTTCACTTGGATTTTGTTTTTAGCTTTAAAAGATGAAGCCATTCATGAGTTCATTAAATTTTCAAAAAGGGTGCAAAATGCAAAAGGATACACCATTGTGGCCATTAGAAGTGACCACGGTGGTGAATTCATAAATGAGAAGTTTGAATCTTTTTGTAACATGAATGATATGAGCATAATTTTTCAACACCTAAAACTCCTCAACAAAATGGGGTTGTTGAGAGAAAGAATAGAACTATTCAAGAGATGGCAAGAACTATTTTGAATGAAAATAAGTTACCAAAATATTTTTGGGCCGAGGCCGTCAACACCTCTTGCTATGTTTTGAATAGAGTATCTATGAGACCCACTTTAAAGAAAACTCCTTATGAGCTTTGGAAAGATAGAAAACCCAACATCCATTATTTCAAAGTTTTTGGTTGTAAATGCTTCATTTTAAATACCAAAGACAACTTTGGAAAATTTGATTCTAAAACCGATGTTGGAATTTTCCTTGGATACTCTAATTCGAGTAAAGCTTATAGAGTTTATAACAAAAGGACTCCATGTTGAAGAATCAATGGGTATCCCACATGTCGGAATTCAGGCTTATGAGCTTAAAACTTGGCCCGTTTGTAAGGGCTTTGATTATGAAGAAGCCCTAGTTTACTTTCTAGGTAATGGTGTAGCAGAAGATGCCCTAGGAAAATCCATGTCAACCAATTACCAATTTGTTTGAGGTTACTTCATTTGATTTGCACCCATAACCTGATTCCTCAAGGTGGACACCGAGAGGAGGTGACTTTTATGGATGTCTTCGTGATTGAACGTCTTCTGAAAGAGAAAAAATTCAACGTCCCTTATACTATGCTTAAATATATGGAAGCAGCATGTGAGTCTAAAAGGAATCTACCATATGGCTTGCTGTTTACCCAAATATTTCAATATTTTAGAGTTGCACTCAGTTATCGAGAGCGAGACACTTTGACCAAGTGTGAACAATTTGACACTGCGGTCCTAACCCAAATGGATTATAGAAGGACTTCTAGAAATACTTGGGTGTCGAAGTGTCAGGATAGTGATGAGGATGTGGTTGAGGCTGAGGATGAGCCTGAGGGTGAGGAGGTCGATGCAGAGGCCATGGAGTTTGATATAGATGCTGATCTGGCTGATGATCTATCACGCCCCGTGCCAGTACTTACCCCCTAGGCTCTATATTAAACAGCTGTATTAAACAGGTGGAATAAACAAGGGAGGGGTGTTACATTATCCTTCCATTATTCCTTCTCCTACCAGAGTTCCCGACCCTACCTCTTCCTTTGATACCCGGTTCACTGCTTTTGAGGAGAGGACGACTGCTATGCATGAGGAGTAAAAGAAGTTCCTTTAGGAGAGTGTTAATTCTATGCAAGAGGAGCAGAGACAATTCTTTGCGAAGATGAGGACTTTTATGGCCCGTTTTCCTCCTCCATGATTTTCATAGCATATGCATTTCATTTTGCCTATGTATTTTTCTTTGCTTTTGTATTTTTCTTTACTTATGTATTTTTCTTTCCGTATGTATTTCCTTTTTGTGATGACAAAGGGGGAGAGAATAGTATCTTTTTGTATCTCTTCACCCCTTGAAACTTTGATGTACTGCTTCAATGATATGACAGCTCTTTATTATTCATCTGCAATCCTTTCATATTATATGCTAACATTTTTTCATTGAGGTATTAAAATGTCTAAAACCCCACATCAAAGTACAAAAGTTAGGAGGAGACAAGATTAACAAAAGGAAGATCAATTAATTTATTGTCATCATCAAAAAGGGAGAAATTGTTGGCTTTTAGTGACAATCAATGTTTTGATGATAACAATAGAAGTAATTGAGATGTGAAGCAAAGGGGATCCAAAATGAGTGCGAAGCGATCAAGTAACATCTCCTTCAATGAAGTGCTCTTAAAGTAAAGACTCAAAATGCTACGGTAATCTTTGTAACTCTAAGACTTCATCTTTAACAAGGATTTGAATCACACACTTGCATATCCCAATTAAACTTCCAAACCTTTTATATACTTATGGGATGTTAGTCTTTAAAATTGGGTATTTTAAGTTGGTCAAAATCGTGTTTTAAAAAAAATTGGATCATGTGCTTAAGTTGAGGAGGTCGATCGGCTGGTGAAGCGGTCGACCGATTAGTTTGAAAAATGAAGAAAAGAGCTGTTCTGACCTCTGACATTATGACTATTGGGTAACGTAAACCTACAGCTGTTGATCGATTCGTCGTGACTTTTTGATAGCTCGACTCCCAACGGCTATTCACGGCTATTTTTCTTATGAGTCCTATATAAATTCATTCCTACTCCTTTTAAAAGTTGCTGAACGACCAAAATCATTTTACCAAGGCTAAGAGTGATCTAAAACGTTTCAATCTTTGTTCAAACATCATTCACACATAATCAACACTTTCTAAAGGGTGAGTTTCGAAAAAGTTTTAAAATTCAATTCACCCCCCTCTTGAGTTGCCTTAATCCTAGGATTTACAGTTTGGTCAAAAGTGCAGCATTTAGAGCTTCCATACATTTAAGTCCCAAACCACCCATACTCTTGGGCTTACATATAGATTTCCATGATTTGAGGATTAAAGAATGCTGATGATTACCATTTGTTCCCCACCAAAATCTCATCATCATGGAATCTAAGTGGCAACATATAACTTTAGGCAAAGCAAAATGGCTCATAGTATAACTTGGAAGAGAAGCAACCACTGATCGAATAAGCACTAAACATCCCGCTTGAGAAAGAGTCTTCATCTGCCAGCCATTTATATGTTGTTTAACTCTAGAGCACAAGTCTTCAAAGAGTCACTTTTTATTTTTGCCTACTTCAAGAGGGAGGCCCAGATGCCTCTCAAGATGATCCTTTTTCTTCCGGTTAAACAGAGCACAAATATGTTGGCTCATATTCGAACTAGTTCCTCTACTGAAACTAATAGAAGACTTAGCCAAACTCAATTCCTGGCCTAACCGGCTCCCATATTTAACTAAGCAATCGCAAATTATCACCTCCTCTCTCTCTTTTGCTTGAGTAAAAATCAAGATGAAAGTGTCTATGTATGATTGGCATTATTTCTAAGGACAAAACAGTCATTTTATTAACGTAATTTTAATTTTAAATTGTATGTAGCAACTTGATTGGTTTATGAGGATGTGAAGCTCAAAAGAAGGTGATAGAAGTAGCTGGAATGTTGCTGGTTGCGTCTGGAAGGGTTGGGAGTTGTTGCAGGTCTGTTGGAATGTTTTTCAGTTGGTTGGGTTAGCCTAGGGTCAGCCTGGCAAGATATCTACAAACTTCGAGTTGAACTTCTAAAAATGCGCCCAAACCACAAAATGACTTCGTTTTACCATTATACCCTTACTAAAACAGTATACAACCCTTTGCCTAAGCCCTTTCGTGATTAACATGCATAATTGAATATTCTTGCTCCCAAAATCCTCTCTACACGCAAACACTTTGTTTCTCTCTCCTTGCTCGAAAATCGATCTGTTCATACCCTATAGTGAGAGTCTGATTTCTTCCCTCTGGTGGAAGGCTGAGAGAGTGGAAGAGTGTTGATAGAAAGGCTATTCATTCCTACTCGGTTTGCTGAGATCTATCACCAAGAAGAAGGATCTTACTCTGATTGATCGCTGCTGAAAGCAGAGAAAAAGAGGGTCGACCAGACATCCCTAGAGAAAGAGTTGCTGGTCGAGACTGCACAGCATGAGGGGTGGTTTATTCAATCTGAAAAGTGAAAGGAGCTTTATCACCATTTTGTAGATCAAAAGCTCAGTGGAGTCGATTGATGTGGCCTTCATACAGCCGGAGTGTTTTTATCTCTTGGAGGAAATCATCCTCAAGAGATTTTCACTTCGTTAACAAAATCACGGTGTTGTCTCTATTTTCGTTTCTCTTGTGATCTTGGATTAACTAACCATTATCTTGTTTGTTATTTTGCAGATCTAAGGTGCTGGAAACTTGATTTCTTAATAAGCATATATGTTGCTGTTGTTTGATCTCATTATTAGATCTAAGTTGCTTGATCTTGGTTGTGTTATTAGCTTTGTATATTGCTGGAATTTTGGACATTGTGTTGCTGTTAAATAGCTTAAGTCTTGATTTTACAATTGCTGGAAAATCACTTTGTCTTGGTCTTTTAGTTGTTGTAAAACTTCACAGAGTCTTGAGTTTAACGTGCTGAAAAGATCTGCAGATTTCTTGATTATATAGCTGCTGTAAATGACACTTTGATTTGATTGTATAGCTGCTGCATATATCTCATTGTCTTTAGTTTAGAGTTGCCGAAATATTGTGATAATCTTGATTTATCCATTGCTGGAATATCTGTTCTGTTCTTAGATTTATTGCTCCTGTAAGATTCATTTCATTGTGAGTGCATACTTGCTGCTCTGTCCACATTCCATTGAAAATATAGTTGTTGTAAAATTTGCTGAGTGTGAGTATTTTACAGATCTTGAATTGTTGATTGACTGAAAATTAGTTGAGCTTCTTTTTCTGTGATTTTAAAGAAAGTGTTAATTAATCTTTAAATACCTATTCACCCCTCCCCCCCCTCTAGGTATATTTTAGGGTCTAAACTTAGTTTCACAAGAGATCATCTACAAAAAATAAATGAGTGATAGAAGGGGCATCTTGGCTAATACGCAGCCCATGAATACATCTATCTTTTCAGCTTTTAAAAGCATACTAGAAAATACTTCTGAACCAATAATAAATAAAAATGGAGAAAGCGGATCCCCTTGGAGGAGGCCCTGCGAAAGAGAAAAAAGACCAAAAGGGGATCCATTAAGGAGGATGGAGAAGGACGAGGTAGATAGGCATTGTTCCACCCAGCCAACAAAAATTTCATGGAAACCAAGACGCCGCAGGGCTATGAGAATTAGAGGCCATTTCATTCTATCATAAGCCTTTTCAATATATGCTCTAATAGCCATTAACTGCTTAGCCCGTCTCTGTTGCTTCATCACATGGAAGAGTTCATGTGCCATGACTGAGTTCTCTTGAATTGTCCTACCTGGAACAAAAGTTGCTTGGAAACGAGAGACAAGTTTGGGAGCACAGGTCTCAGCCGGTTTGCCAAGATCTTTGCAATGATTTTATACGTCACATTACATAGACTTATAGGCCTAGATTGCCGAATAAGAAGGGGATTTTCAATCTTTGGGATCAATGCTATATTGGTGTGATTCATCGCCCTGAGCATATGACCTGTAGTGAAAAAAGAGCGCACCATAGCAACAATATTAGTGCCAATAATAAGCCAGAAATGTTTGAAAAATAAGGCAGACATACCGTCTGGTCCACAAGCCTTATGAGAGCCAATTTGTTGGACTGCTGCCAACACTTCCTCTGCATTTGGGATAACACATAAACTCTTATTTTTAGAATCAGATACAAGAGGATCTATGAGACCCTCCAGATCAGATGGTATGGTCGGGTTAGAGGTTTTATAAAGCTCTTTAAAAAAAAGCACAATATGATTGCCAATTGCATTTCTAGAATTTAACCATCCATTGGTTTCATCCTTAAGAAATTCAATGGCATTTCGCCGTCTCCGAATGATCGTGGATAGTTGAAAATAACGGGTATTCAGATCCCTAGTATCAGCCATGTCTTGCGTGATTTCATTCGCCACATTTCCTCCTCCATTTTAAGAGTATCTTGGAGAGCCTTTTGTTTTTCTTGTTCTCTTCCAACATGATCCAGAGTGGGGGAAAGTTCCTAGAGATGGTGGATTTAATCTTGAAGACGAGCAATCCGGTCTGAGATAAGACCAAAATGTTCCTTATTCTAGCATCCCAAAGCTGATTTAACAGCCTGAATCTTCCTACAAAACCGAAAGGCTGGGGAACCTGAAGTGTGGAGCTGCCAAGATTCTCGTACAGCGGCCTCACATGTTGGATCTTTAATCCAAGCAGACTTAAAATGAAAAGGCTTATTCTAGCATCCCAAAGCTGATTTAACAGCCTGAATCTTCCTACAAAACCGTGAAGTGTGGAGCTGCCAAGATTCTCGTACAGCGGCCTCACATGTTGGATCTTTAATCCAAGCAGACTTAAAATGAAAAGGCTTATTCTAGCATCCCAAAGCTGATTTAACAGCCTGAATCTTCCTACAAAACCGAAGGCAGGGGAACCTGAAGTGTGGAGCTGCCAAGATTCTCGTACAGCGGCCTCACATGTTGGATCTTTAATCCAAACAGACTTAAAATGAAAAGGCCTAGGCAAGGACTCAGAACCACCAGCAGTTTCTAGCAAGAGGGGGGCATGATCTGAAGCCCCACGTAAAGATGTGTGATCCTGCCTTGTGGAAACAACGTACGGCATGACTCATTGGCTATCCCTCTATCGAGCCTTTCACATATATTAGCTAAGCCAACTCTATTGTTGGACCATGTAAAACGTTAGCCAATAAAGCCCAAATCTACCATCCCATTTGAGCCCGTGAAAGAAAGCAGAGGATAATTAGAGTTAGGGACAAAAGCTGACCCGCCTTTTTTTTCCCACGGTGCCATATTTGGAGATCTCCAGAAGAATGGTTTTTAATGCCACTTTGTGGGACCATAAACACTAGACAGCAACCAAGGCATATTTGGAGGATCAGAGTAAACTAAAACATGGATAGAGTTTTTATATAAACAAACCACATCAACATCCACGCCTGGTTTCCAAGCAAAAACAATGCCTCCTTTCGTACCCTCCGGAAGACTTGAAACAAAATGAAAGAAACCAAGGCTATTCAAACAAAATGAAAGAGATCTCCTGTAGAAAATTTGAGGGAGAACGAGAAAGTCTCTCATGATCCATGCCACCTGGCTCTTCCTGATTGGCCCTAGAGATTGGGTAGGTGAGTTCTTGCCACACAAAGGGCCTGTAGCTTCAGTGCAATCCGTCAACTTACCCCGAAGGGGAGGCGTCCCCCGCGAAGAGCCCCCAAAGGAGTAGAAATCACCCATTGCTTTTGTGGAGTTGAATCAAACCGATGGACTGTTAGAACATTAGCATTGGGTTGGACAGACTGGATGGATTTTTCCAAGTCAAACTTTCATGCAGACCCGGTTAACCTAAGACCGGCTTGCCTTTGACGGACTTGCGATCCTGCCAAGAATGCATCACCACGAGTGATTGGAGGCCTACAATTAAGCATCGATTCAGCACGCATACGAGGGCCAAACATAGAGGCCTCTTTGATTATCTCCTTCTCTGGACATAGATGAATAACATGGCTTGTTCGGCCACATAGAAAACAAAAATCAGCAAGTTTCTCATATTTAAACTGGACCCAAATTGCTAGAAAATGCCGCTGAGGGATTGGAAAACTTGCGACCAAGGGTTTGGACAAATCTAATTCAACACGTAGCCTAAGAAAGGCCGTTTGGCAACATCTGCATAATCAGTAGAATCAATTTCCAGCAATTTTCCAAGCTTCAAACTAATAAACTTTGCATTTACTTCTCTCATCCTGTTTCTCAGCATTCCATGAATTTGCACTCAGAAGTATACATACTGAAACTCAACTTTCGAGAACATCATTTTCGGCTCTCATGGTTTTAGCACTATAAGTTGGCTCCGGATGTTCCACGGGCCCATTTTGAGAACCATATCCCGATCAGATTCGCTAACAAAATGAAATAGAAACAAGTTGGTATCCACTTCTTCCACCAAGAATTCAGATATTGCACTCCAAGCAGCCTTCAAGATAGGCTGGACAATATTCAGGGAAAAAGATCTCAAAGACATGATTTTTCCAACCAGGGATGGTGAGGAATCAGGGGCCCCTTCCTCCAACTCAAGGGATAATAGTGTGGAAGTCATCCCAACCTAGAGATTCTACCTTCTTGGTAAGTTCAGCGATGTCACAGGAATCTATGTCCATTGAGAAACAAGAGGGCTGGAAATACACTGAGACAGGAACCACCAATGGAGGAGGGAAAGAGAAAATAGAATAAGCACAAGAGAAGAAATGAGAGGAGTCAGAGCTCATGAAAGAAACGGAAAGAAAGGAAAGGAGGAAGGAAGGAAGAAATTTGATTTCCAAGATCACACATGGCAGAGTAAGAAGGACAGGAAATAGGGAGAGGAAGAGAAAGAGAAAGAGAGAGAGAACAGACGGAGGAAAAGGAAGGGAGTACAGCAGGGAGAAGGGATAAACCCTAGAGAGGATCTCACGCTAGGAGGAGTAGACTCTTTGGTCTATGGCAGCAATTTGTTCATTGATATCAAGTGGTGTTGTCATGTGAACAATGATTTTCTAGAATGATTCCAATCATATTGGTGTATTTTATGTTCTCCACTAAACTCCGTTTTTGGTGAAACTGATACCAGAATTAGTTGTGAGAACTAAATTAGGATATTCAGTGAGATCTATTCACATTGCTTTCATAGTTTAACACACAAGGAGAATCTTGATCACCGTGTTAATTTGGGCATAAAGCAGTAAATCGCGGTCCGCGAGTTATTTTTCATTACTGTTTATAACGTTACCCATTGTGTGTTCAAGAAAACTGAATTATGTTGAGATTCATGTGACTATGCCACTAATTGTTCATCATACTTGGTAGATGAGTGATTAATTATGCAACTATTAATGCAGCTTGTTACCTACATATGATTTGTCAGATGAAAGCGCTGATAGCAGGGGCTGGTAAAAAGGCCTATACTCTTGTTGTTGGAAGACCAAACCCTGCAAAACTTGTCAACTTTCCTGAGGTAAACTGAGATGGGTTGAACTTGATTTCATAATATACCCGTTTATTAACAAATTTCTATTTGTGGCAGTGTGATGTTTTCATTTATGTATCCTGTGCCCAAACTGCCCTTCTGGATAGCAAAGAGTATCTAGCTCCAGTGATTACCCCATTTGAAGCGATGCTTGCTTTCAACAGGTACTGCATAGGAAATACTTCATTATTTTCTTAAATCTCTAGTTATAAACTGTTGTTAAGCTCTTCTGTCTTTAGTAGACAGTGGATCAACACATGTCGTTCTCCAATTTTTCCTGGTCTTGCACCTTTAACGCTTTTTTATACGTTTGGAAGCTGAATAAATTTGAAACTCAGCTTGAAATCAATAATCAGCCAGCTACATACTCCATTTAGGGAAAGAAGCCATACATGCTAAGGGTGACATGACCTTCAAAACTAGCCCCCACATGATCACTTCTGTTGTTTCGGGATATCTGTACCAGTTGTGTGCTTTTTAACTAGGATGAAATAGATGCTCTAGAGACTGGGTGACATAAGCTCAACGGAGTGTCCAGTAGATGAATATCTGTGGCTTAATAAGTTTTCCCCATTACAATAAAATCAGCTTTGGGTCAAAAGCTTTGTCATCTAAAGTTAAAAATTTGTCTGCAAAAGTTATTGGTGTCAAAAAAATTTTGACACCCAGTTTGATAGGAGAAGCATGTCACCCTTATTTTTTAGGTAACAATTTGTGAGGTTCCTCAGGAAATAGTGTTTGGATGCCAACATAGACAATTTGGACTGTTTTCATTTTGTGTGACAAATATAAATACGTCATGAATTCCTTGTTTTTTTTTTTGTTCGCATGTCCTGTGCGAACATCAATATATTACATGACAAAATCAATTTTTTCATGGAAACCAATGAGAACGTCTCTAATACAGGTTCGTACGAAGTGAATTTCTGTGTCAAAATGTAATTTTGTAAGCAGATTCATTCTTCGCATGCCAATAAACAATGTGCAGACGCTTATTGTTTTTATCCTAAGAAAAAAGGAATTGCTACAAATACACTGTGCGAACGGCTCCCGAACGTACGGATGTTACTTAAATAAGGATGTGAGGATGGTGGAGTACTTGACTTCAGAAGTTATGCAATGGTGACCCGTGCGGACGAGTAACATATCAGTGGACGTCCAGACTTTATTAATGCGTCCAGACCGCTCTAAATTATAATAGGCAATCTTCAAATTTAATTTATTTAATTATGCATTTAATATGCAAACACTATATTAAATATAAGATAAAATTAATAATGTCTACAAATATTTAACCAACATAATAGTAAATAAAATACATAATCAAATTCAAGTGCATAATATAAAATAACTGTTCGCAGAAATACCAAACGAGAATATAATTATGAAGTCTAGTACAAGTAGAAGACTAACAAAGCATAAGTAAATAATAACGAAAATACATAAACCAAAGACTAGTCTGAATCACGACGACGAACTGGCTCTTCGAGATCTTGTCCAATGGCATCGCGAACATGCTCCAACCACTCCTCTATTATGTCCACCCTTTAATGAGTGTCTAAATCTGTATAGGAATGGTATGGAGTGATTGGTGCAACTGGGACACGTGTTCTCTTATAGAAATCAGAATCATATGCATAGCATTCAGCTCTTCCCTCAGACCCCTCTCCGTCAAAGCAAAATTAGTCTCCAAAATAGTAAAGCAAGTATGGATATCTTTGCACAACATATGCGTCGGCTCCACTATCGTCCGCATACTCTCCTTCAGCTCCACTACCATATCGTCTGCCTAAGCTGGTCTCTTAATCTGTGCCCCGGCCTTAGTGATACTTTTCCCAAGGCAATCCATAGCCAACCTAACAAAAATCGTTCAAACATCAACAAAAACCAATCAATGACCAGATCAACATTTATGTACATTATGGATAGTCTAATCCCAAACTGTCCATAACTTGGACAATTTGGAATTAACAAAATAAATATTAAATAAACTTCACGCAAAACGTTCGGACGGATTAACAGCCGTTTGCATTACAAAAAAAAAAAGATGTTGTTTCGTGAAGAAACGTCCGCACACCTTGCAGGACGTCTGAACTGTTTTAATTGCCTAAACACCATTCAAACATCTACAATAAACTTCCGGAGTGCGATTGTCGAAGAAAAAATCCTTCAACAATCACACGCCCACCGACCCACTTGAATCCCAAAAACAGCTGTTTTACATCACCATTTTCCCACCAATCAACACCAAACATGTTTCTAAGCTACCCAAAGCATTAAACAATCAAAAATCAAGCAAAACAACACATTTTTACTCAAAACCCACAAAAACAGTAAAACACCGTACCTCTCAAAGTTTTCAAATCCCAAAGATGTGCTCAATCCACCTAAAGTTTGAGCAATCTATGTTGACCCTCCTCCTCAATGATTCAAATGACTCTTCAAGAAGAAATCCGAGCTAGATGAATTGGAGAGGATTTTGGTCTTTTCGAGAGAGTTGTCGAATGAACACCAAGTTATGGGTTTTGGCCCCTTAATTCCTCGAAAAATACGTCCAAACAGGGTTGCTTGAAAATTTTGGCGTGAAAATTTACCTCCAAGAATTTTGCAATCATCCGGACTGTTATCCAAAATTTCGACGGCATCAGGACGCTTTGCGAATTAAATATATTAAATTGTTCGAACCAGCCAACAACACCGTTTTATGTCCAACTCCACAACATCGTATTAGCAAGTTAACATCCGCACAGGCCATCAAAACTTGCGGACGCCACATTTAGAAAGCAGGACACCCTTTTTCGTTGAATAAACGGTGTCGTTTATTCAACAACTATCCGAACAGTTAAAAGGACGTTTGAACGCTACCTATCTACGTAAATTATATTAAACATATCTTTTTATTAATTATATATATATATACTATAATATTAATAAATGTAGTATCAAAATGATGATACTACATTTATTAATTATTTATTTCTTATAAATTAATTACTTATGTATTTCATATTAAATTTTAACATAAGATTCTAAGTGTTACAGTTAATAACATTCTAAGTTACAGATCATGAACATTATATTTGAAGTATTAACATATCCAAACCCTCAAAGGTAAATGTTCAACTATAATAAAAAAAGAAGAATGATAACCATCATAAAAAAAATCAACGTAAATATCCAAAATACAAACCAAAATAAATATCCACAATAAAAATAAAATGTGATAATAAATGTCAAAAAACATAATGTGAGATAAAAATTAAAAGAAAGTCCTAATTATGCTGCGGACGGGCTGATTGGATCCCTCACTCATGGACTTGCTCATCTTTCCTAGTTGATCCTCAATGATGCCCAACCTCTTCGACATCACATGCAAAATGACTTGAGTGGTAGTGAGAAGTGGTTGCAATCCCGTCATCTGAGTCTCCATAGAGGTGACACGGGTCCCCAAGTCGACACACAACTAATGCGTCAGCGAAATAGCAACCTCAATCATCCCCTTCAGGTCTATCATCCAAGCATTGGCCTAGGCAAGTTGCTCCTGATGTGCACGGAGAGGGGGCTCCTCCACTTGCTGCCTGCGCTAAACCTCATAACGGCTCGAAGTGGTTCAACAGAAGGGACCGATAGGCGTCTTCCTTTCCTCATCCGAACTATCCATGCAACCCACACTATGGAGAAACTGTGTCAAAAGTAGATTGTAGGACAACGCAGCAGAAGAAGTGACCTACGCCTCAGACTAAAGAGTCAGGAAGACGTACAAGGGAAGATCTACAACACATCCTCTAGCCACGACAGCATCAACTCGCCTCTCAAAATAGGACACTTTGTGTGTGAGCCCTTGACTCGATGTCATAGGCAAAGATGAGGTGCAGAATATGCCAGAAAGGGAGCATGAACTTCTGTCTGATGAAGGGTTCGACGAGCACCACGTCCTGGCTTATGAAAGTGTGGAAGATGTCTTCATCATCTGACATGTTCCCCATCTCGACTGTAGGGTATGTTCCAATCAGCCCCTGCAGCCCCATAAATGCCGCTAGGATGTTTGGTGACAACTGAAAGGCCACCCCGTGTACAATGACGGTCCATAACATTGCTTCAATATCCTCAACATCCAGCAATGCTACGTAAAACTCTTGGACCAGATCTACAAAGGCTATGTTATCTCTCTTCAAATACCTGATCCAACCCTAGTCATCGATAATGTCGTTGATACGGTCCATAGCAATGCTTCAATATCCTCAACATCCATTAGTGCTACTTAAAACTCCCGGACCATATCTACAGAGGCTATGCCATCTCCCTTCAGATACCCGATCCAACCCTGGTCATCCATAATGTCGCCGATACTCATGCCCATATACTTCATCTCCTCAAAGTCAACAAAGGCGACCTCATGCTTTACAATAACTAATCGGCTGAGTATCTCAACCCACTGCTGCTCATCTCGCGTCATATAATCCTCCGGACTCTCAGGATCCTACTGCGCAGAAGTCTCAACAAATAAGGAAGATGACGAACAATGGCATGTAGACATTTTTCAATCTATAAAATAAGGCAAAAATAAATAAACAGTCAATTAAAACCGTTTGCACAGCGTAACACAGTGTTCGCACAGCATGCAAAACAATGTTGTCTAATGCAAACAAGCGTCCGGAGGCATATAGAAGCCATCTGAAAGTCTATGAAACAACCTAGTTTTAGGAAATAGACGTGCACATGCTAAGACAACCGTTCGCAACAAATGCTCCTAAAAAATAAATTTTTAACATGTGTGTATATACTAGACAAAATGACAGCATATAACGGACAAACCTCCGCACGCCAAAATAACCCATCTGAACGGGTAATTAAATGACCTAGTTTTAAGGAATAGACGTGTGCACGCTAAGACAATTGTCTGCAGCAAAATACTCCTAAAAACTCTTATTTTTAACTTGTGTATATATACTAGACAAAACGACAGCATATAACGGACAAATGTCCACAGGCCAAAATAACCTGTTTGAATGGGAAATAAAACAACCTAATTTAGTTAACAAACGTGCCAAGCTAA
Organism: Morella rubra; assembly: GCA_003952965.2. Classification (NCBI taxonomy): domain Eukaryota; kingdom Viridiplantae; phylum Streptophyta; class Magnoliopsida; order Fagales; family Myricaceae; genus Morella; species Morella rubra. The sequence goes on along the minus strand of CM025851.1, from coordinate 15,703,018 downwards.
AATAATTGTTCGCAATAATAATACTCCTAAAAAATAAATTTTAACATGTGTATATAACCTAGACAAAATGACAGCGTCTAAAGGCTCAACGTTCGCACTCTTATAAGTGGTCATCTGAACGTTGGGTGAAAAATGACGTAGTTCAAAACACCTAAATACAAGTACATATCTTTACCTAAACAGCGGCATATAAAGGCAAAGCCGTCTGCATGTCACATTAATAACGTCCGCACAACCATCTTAAAACAGCAATGTTTGGAAAAGTAACCATAGAAATTTAAAATTATCTATCCAGACGGCTTCAAACCGTCTGGAGGTGTCGTGGGGAAGAAGACCGAGTTGACTTAGCCATGGCCGGCCTCTCCCCACCTCCAAAACTACCCCAAACCAACACCAAACATTACAAAATTATAGCCTAAACAATCCTACAACATTAGGCAATCCATATCAATACAAAGATCGGCCATCAAACAACTGTGGTGGCCAAAAATCTAATATGAAATTTTCTACTTAAATAACATCAAAAACATGATTTTTAAATGAAACAAATGAAATAAATACATGAGAAACGTACCTGGATAAAAAAAAAAATCCATGAAATAGGACTGAAGAGCTAGATTTTGGACGAAAAGTGTGAATGCACCATTGTGAGAAATTGTAAAATGTCGACCTGTGTAAAATGCCATTCAAATGGCTTTCGAAATGATGGCATTTGGACAAGATGGTTCAGTACAGACTGGCAGACGTCTGGAACATGCAATGTGGAGTGCCATCATTAGTTGAATTATAGTCATACGCAACTGGACGAGATGTAACCATGCGGATGCGCACATCTTTTCTCCACGGTCTTCTGAAATAGACACGTGTCAATCATGTGCGAACTGTCTCAGATGTTCAGACATTATGATCAGACCATGCAGACAGGATTGCAGCTTTTGTCACGATCTGACCTGCGTGACTAATGGGTGACAACGGTGTGTTGTCACGTTGTCACCCAAACCATGTGCGCACGGCTTCGCGTAACGTTCGGACGCATTCACAGATGCTGACAAATATTTTTAGTCACAAATATGTAACATTTTGCCTTTTGTCAACCTTGATTATCGTGCGGACATTTTTTAAGGATGTCTGGACGGTTTTGTAATTCTTGACTCACCTTACGTAACGAAATTTTTATTTTGTCATAGAAAATTCTAAAGCTGCCTTAATTTGCCATGCTGATAATTTTTTAAACTTGCTTTTTATCTTTTCAGTCAACTCCTCGTGCAGCTATCAGGCCATGTAAATGCTTAAGTTTATGTATGATTTGCCATATAGTGAGGAAACAATAGAAGTGAAGTGACGTCTTCTATAGATGGATAATAGAGAATAAAGAGTTAGGAAGGAATTCTAGGTATCATTATCCATTTCCAAGTTAGTTTTTCCTGGACTTTTCTAGTTTTTTCCCTACTTATTTCCTAAAAGTTCACTATCTCCATGCCTCAGAGGAAGTCAATGGACAGGAGCGTATGTGATGGAATTCCAGGATTTGATTAATTCGTGTCCAGTTGAAATGAAAGTCAGAAGAAGCGCGATTTTCGCTTGTGGATATGTAAAAGATTTTGATCAGCAAGGTAGTTATCTCCCTCATTTGGTCTGGTTTGTTGCAATGGGAGTGAAATCACAAAGAAACAAATTTATGTACTCCAAATTAGTGGTAGGTATATTTTCTGCCGAACAAGGATAAGAAGTTAGTAAACCCTTGCATATGTTGCCCTAGACCTGAGCACTAAGTTGGATACAATTCCTGCCTCTTTATATATAAGCTGTCAAAGTCTTCTCAATAGCCAGACCATAGAATTTTAAGAGATCCATCCGAAAGATTTACGGTGTTTAGACGCAGGTAATACAATAAAAGAAAAAGGAAACTCAGTTTCTTCCGATAATGTACTGAATTTAGACCTTGTGTTATGCAAGCAAATTCCTTTTTTTTTTCCTGGCTCTTTATCAGCGGTTGGAGAAGGATATGTGAAACAGGCAATTTAAATATTAAAGAAGTAATTGATTGGATCGTTATGATTCCAAAGAATCATGTGTTTTTCTGTGCTGAGAACACACAGTCACAACTAAACTTTGATATCCTATGGAAGTAGAAATTTTTCTTGGGAATATTTAGGCCGTTTCGCTGTTATTCCTTGGACATGTTGGAAGAACTTGATTACCTTGGTTAACGCATATCGTACTGAATAATAATCTTATACTGCAGGCAATTTTAGCTAGCTAAATGTCCCCCAAGCTACATATAACTAATGGGAAAAGTCATAAAAGCAACCAAAAGTTTTCAGAGTGTTACTTGATTTTATGAACTTACATTTGGCTTGATGGAAAAAGTAATTATTTGTATATACACTTGTTGCTTTTTTTTAACTAAGAAAATAGAAGGTAAGGCCTGCTACTTGAATAACATTTGTCAGCCAATTAGCAAGTAAGCTAGTCGGACCGAGTAACCACATCCTCGTGGCTATTGCGTCGGAGGCTCTTCTTCATTTTAATTATTTGTGAGTTTGAGGATGGTTTTGTTCCTGTTCTTTTTCTACCGACAAGCAATGTGACTTACGTAAGACAGTCTGCTTGAAGATCTTAAGATTTATTAGTTTATTTTGCGTCTTTTGGTATTCATGTACTTTTCAAGTACAAGCTTAAGATATTCATAGGCTTGTTTGATTGGCAAATAGAAGGGAAAAAGAGAAAAAAAAAAAAAAAAAAAAGTCTTGTTCGATCGATTGTCTCCACTATGATCACATGGCTTAACACCATAATAGAGTATTGATTTTCTACAGGCATCTCTCACCCTTTGCTATTCGAGTAGCCCCAACAACTCCAACAGATATACCAATATTTCAAACTCTTAGATAGGTTTTAACCAGTTGGTCCGGTCCATTCAAACCTAGTTTGAGATCAATCAAGTCGTTTATGGCTGAGCCTTTGTCCTTGTGAATATATTGTAGCAACACTTGAATGTGAGAGGGCCGGCAAAGTCTAAAATCTTTTCAATTGTGCACAATACGACGTAGCTGCTAATTGCCTTAGAAAACTAGTTGCTATGAGTCTAAGGATTACGGCAACCCAAGAGGGGGAGTGAATTGGGTTTCTAAACTTTTTTGCTTTTAACCCCCAAAATCGTGTTTGCAAAGTAAAAACTAATTTAGCACAAGTATATAAATGCAGATAAGAGAATAAGTGCTAAATGTAAAGAGTAGCAAACACGTGATTTTTAGGTGGTTCGGCAAACCGCCTACATCCACCCCTCAAGCTCCTTTACCGAGCCTTGAGGTTTTCCCACTATCTTCCAAATAGTGTACACTAGCTTCCGGGTGCTAGAGAACCTTACAAGTGCTTTTCCTGGGCTCAACACTCAAACCCCAAGTAATTTTCGGGCTCACCACACACAACCCAACCAAGCTTGAGATATACCCTCTCTAAGCTTCTTCTTTAGTGAACAACCTCACTAAAGGAATCACCTCTTTTGGATAGAAGATTACAAGAATAAACTCTCTCAAAGAGTGGATATGAAAATGGAAAGCTCTATCTCTTTGATTCACACAATGACAAGGATGTGAAAGTGTAATTTGTGTGAATGATATGAGAAATATGGAATAAGAAGGTTTAAGATATTTCTCAAGCTATGTAAATGATATGTGGTCGATCTCTATTTTTTTAGACAATAGGAAGGTCTTTATATAGGCCACATAGAAAACTAGCCGTTTCTAGCCATTAGGAATTTTACTGTGTACCGGTCGACCACTTCAGGGTTACCATTACCCAACGGTCACATTGTCAGAACTTCAACGGATCTATTTCAAAACATAGGGTCGACCGCTACACCAAGCGTCGAAGTCCGGTCGCTCTCAACTTAAGCACATGATCCGGTTCATTTAAAACCACGATTTTGACCATTTTGAAACACCCAATTTTAAAGACTAACTTCCTTTAAGTATATAAAAGGTTTGGAGTTGATTGGGGTGTTTTGAAACCATTTAAAAAACATTTGATCTTTCAAACAAGAGGTAAAACGGTTTATGCACGTTTTGAAAGATATGCAAAGAATCCTTGTCAAAAGTGAAACTAAGAGTTACAAGATTATACCCTATGGTCTTGAATCTTCACTTTTGAGCTCCTTGTCTTCTTGTCTTTGGCTCTTTGATAACTTTGAAGATGTCATTTTGTAAGCGTTTTTCTCGACTGATACACCCGGAACTGCGTATTTAAGGTTTGAAGAATGGGCTGACTGATTGTCTTTCATGACCTTTTTATCAAACGTGCGTTTGAATTTAGAAGCTGAAGTTTTGAAAATCGTCAAAAGGTTTTATTTTCGAACCCGAATCTTCACTTTTGAATCTTCTTGTCTTTGGCTCTTTGACTTTGAAGATGTCATTTTGTAAACTTAATCCATTTGTTGAAATCATCAAAATATCGATTGTGAAAAAAGCCAACATTTGTCCAAGAAAAAACGTTGGAATGCTTATCACTTACCGTTCGAACAGTTATCACTTTCTGTTGGAAACTTCTAAATATTGTTCCAACGAGGTTTGAATGAAAATAAAAAATTAAGCGCCAAAATTGCCCATTTTCCATTAGAACTCCTTTAAATACAGTTCGAACGAGGTTTGAATGAAAAAAAAAAAAATTAAGCTCCAAAATTTCCCACCTTTTCTCCGTTAGAACACTTTTAAAGATGTTCGAATGAAGTTTGAATGAAAAAAAAAAAAAAATTAAGCGCAAAATTACCTACTTTTTTTCCGCTAGAATGCTTTTAAACACTGTTCAAACGCCTCATGTCAAATCAGAATTAAAAGACGAAAATCGAGAGAGTGAAAGAGAAGAAGAAGAATGTTAATGTATTTTATATGGTGTAAAAATCTCATGAAGTGTCTTAGTTATTCATGAGATTTGTGTTTAATGAAGTTCTGCTTAAGTCCAGTGGTTCAACAAAATTGGTGATCGTCTGGAAATGTTTAAGGTTTGATTGAAGTATGTGTATTGTTTATTAATGCGAAGTATGCATAACGGCTTTTAATCGATGCGCTCAAGATTTAAGAAGTCTCAAAACTTCGTGAAAACCATCCCTCCGACTCCCCAGAGTATAAAAGTCATTTCTCTCACAATTATTCAAAACGTTCCTAAAAACCTTTACGAGATCTAGCTATCTAAAGCCTTCATGATATACTCTTTGTTACTATTCCATAGTTTGTATGCGTGTGAATTGAGATCAAACCCTGCGAGATTTTTCTTTTCCCTATTATCTCAGTTTGGATTTCGATCACAAAGATTAACCTTGTTAAAGAAGGTTAACTCCAAAGGTTGCTAGAGATCTACCAAGACTGGGTGTTCCAGTTGTGAAAAAGTTGATTGCACATGGGTGTGTGGAAAGATTGGCTTGGCTGCAAAAATCAGGTTTTAGAATCATACTTCAAATGGAAGAGAAGTTCCTCATTCCCTGCAAGTGCAGATCTGGATGTTGTATTCCAGGTAAGGTAACAGTTGGGTAGACTAACAATGGGTTGTTGGGTAGTTTCTTGTTCACTGTGTACTGAGTTTAAAGTTTCTAATGGATTAGCTTAAACTGGTCTTTCTGGCCCGGAGAGTTTTTTCCTCTTGAAAGATTCTTTCAAACAGATCTTCTCTTCGTCATCACTCTTAGTGTTATCTTGTGTGATTGTGATTTCATAGATGATTTATTGTTGTTGTTATACTTGTTATTCATATGAGTCTTTGATTAAGAAAGATATTCTTGGATATATTGTAGCATTGACAAATGGTATTATCTTGTCCATATTGTTTGTTCATTCCACGTAGTACTTTGTTGAAATTAGTGTCCTTGAAGTTTGTTGATAGTCTTGTGAGAGTGTGCAGCTATGAAATTAAAATGGATCAAAAATTTGGAGAACCCATTCAACCCCCCCTTCTAGGTTTGGTTACTAGTACATTAGGTTTTAAATTATCTTGTTCAATTGCTATCAAAGGAGACATCGACTCCAAAGACTCAAAAATTCAATATGGATAGAGGTCAATCGCTGAGTGTTCCTTTGTTTTTCGATAGATCAAATTATGTGTATTGGAAAGAAAGAATGAGAGCTTTCCTTAAGTCCATAGATGAAAGGGTATGGACTATTGTGACTTTGGGATGGGAGAAACCGTCTATCACAGTGAATGAACAAACGATTGTGAAGGAACCAAAGCAATGGACTATGAATGAGAGGGAAACCGCCGGTTGGAATAGTAGGGGAAGAAACACTATTTTCATGAGCGTTTCCCCTGAGGAGTTTATGCGGATCTCTAACTGTAAAATAGTGAAAGAGGCTTGGGATATCCTCTTGGTCACTCATGAAGGTACAAAGGCTGTTAGGGACTCTAAACTACAAATGAATATTACTAAATTCGAAGAGCTTAGAATGAAAGATGAATAGTCTTTTGATGAGTTTTATGGAAAACTCACAAATTTGGTCAACTGCAGCTTTAGTTTAGGTGAGAAAATACCTAAATCTAAGGTCGATCGTAAAATTCTGAGATCTCTACCAGAAAGGTTTAGGGCTAAAGTGACAGCCATTAAAGAAAATAAAAATCTGGACTCAATCAAGCTAGATGAACTGGTGGGTTCCTTTCAAACATATGAAATGAGGTTTCCTCCATCTAAGAAAGGAAAATCTATTGCTTTGAAGGTAATGGATGATTATTCATGTTCTGAAGACAGGGCGATAGGTGATGATGACATTGCATTTTTTGTCAAAAAATTCAGAAAAGTGTTCAAGTTCAAAAAGGGCAGAAACTGGTAAGGACATAAGTCAAATTCGAAGCCCTTTACCAAGCCAAGTAGGAAGAACAATGAACAAAAGGATAAATCTGAGTAAGGGAATTCAAGACGAAACCAGACTAGGGGTTACAATGCCATGAATGCAAAGGGTTTGGACATTTTAAAGCTGAATGCCCGACTTTCTTAAAGTCAAAAGGAAAGCATGTATCAATAACATCTCTTTCAAATTCAGAGTCTGAGTCAAACTCTTTAGACCATGAAAATGCTGACACTGATAAGGTAAACTTCATAGCTTTCACATCATCTATTATATCTAACGAGTCTACTGATTTTGACAATTTAGATGAAACCATGGCTGAAGATATAAATGAAGTTGAGAGCTTAAAAGAAGCCTATCAAGAGCCGTATGAAGAAAGCATCAAAATTAAAAAGGAGAATGTCTTGACACTTCAGAAATTTGATTGTGTTGAAAAAGAGAGAGATGAGCTTGTTAATAAATCAATAGAATAAAGTCAGAAGATTCAAGAGCTTACCATGACAAATAAAGCCCTTGAAGATCAAGTTATGAGGCTAACCAAGGAGCTTCTCGTTGGTCAGTCTGATGGCAACAAAAGAGGTTTAGGATTCAAGAGTTCGACATCAGTTCCCACATCCTCAAATAAGGTGGTATTTGTGCCAGCAACTAAGAATAACTTTACTGTACCCGCACCTCCTAGTAAGGTAAACAAGGTAGTCTCTTCTAAAAAATTTGTTTCTACTAACACTAAAAATTTCAGATTTATTCCTACTTGCTTTCACTGTGGAAAACTTGGTCACATTAAACCAAAGTATTATGATCTATTGAAAAGTGATAGTAGGCGAGATTACTCATACTCCAATGATGTTTCAAAATTTGAGTTTGGTAAGTTAATGTTACAAGTAAGTATGTTAACTCAACAAATTCAACATATAAATAAAAAACTAAACCCCTTGATAAATCAAAAACAAGTTTGGAGAAAGAAATCTACTAACTCTTGTTTTGTATCCCGCATTGCCTTACAGGCAAAGAGCAACTATACGTGGTACCTTGACAGCGGCTGCTCCAAACATGTGTGGAAACAAAAGCATGTTCACCACTCTCAAAGATGGTAAGAGAGGAGTTGTAACTTTCAAAGATGATAGTAAATTCGAAATCCTTGGTAAAGGCTTAGTAACTCATCCTGGTTCTTTAGTTTTTAATGATGTACTTTATGTACAAGGTCTAAAATCAAATTTTTTAAGCATTAGTCAGATATGCGATCAGAACATGATGTGAGATTTAGTAAAAACAAGTGTTCTGTGATTAACTCAAAGAGAAAATCTGTTTTTAGTGGAACATGCACGTCTGATAATTGTTATGAGTTAATTATTGATGATGTTTTGTCTTGCAACAAAGCTAACTTTGATATATCTCATCGTACGAAGCACATAGATATTAGACATCATTTTGCACGTGCTCTTGTTGAAAATCAATTTATTACTAATGAACATGTTCCCATCGAAAACCAATTAGCTAACTTATTTACAAAACCTCTTCATACATCAAGATTTGAATTCTTGAGACAAGCCGCAAGTATCTGTCAATTATCTTAAAATTTTGATTAGAAATTTAGTTTTTTTGGTTATGCATGTGTAATAATATTTTGTGTTAGTCTAACATGCTCTTAGATAATATTCTGATAATTTCTAGAATTTTTGATGATTTTGTGAAAATTCAGCAAAATGTAATTTTCTGTTACTAAACTGTGATATTTAGCTCACAGGAAGTTTCTTTGTAGTTTATCTGTGCACAGTGTTAATGGTGGAAGGTATTCGGTGCTCAGGTATGTGTCTTGGTGACTTAGGAAATTTTTTTTTAAGTCACAAGTATGGGCATGGTGTTTACGGTAAGGTTGAGCTCCTTTTAAAAATCAATGGGCCTATTTGTTTTACCTACTTTTTAAGCTTTAAGCCCATTTACCATCTTATCCTTACTTATTCATTTTTAACTTTAACTTAACCTCTTATCACTTCTACCCGACGCTCTTCTTTACTTCCCACTTGTGCTACCACATACACACTTTTACTCATCTTTGATTCTTGTTGAAGAAAACTCTTGTTTAATCACCCACTAAGGTTTGAAAATGTATGATTCTTAACTTTTCTAGCTTTGTCTTTATTCTTTATATGAATTTTTGACTGGTTGGTGGCCATATGGCCATGCGGTCCCGCATGGTGGGTTTGACATCATTATTGTTAGATCTTTAAGGTTAAACTTATATAATGCATAAAATCGCTTATGGGTTTTGCTATCAAAGAGTTTTTAAAGAGTTTTCTATAATACTCATTCATATAGGCACTTTGTTTCAGCAGATTTTCTAAAATTTCAAAATCTTGGGTTAATAATGCTTTATCAAATTTGTTTAAAAATCTGTTAAATCTTTTGATATCTTTCATATATATCATCACTATTTGTCAAAATTTAGTAAGATTAAATCTTGTTTGGCTTGGATTTATTAAAACCATTGATTATTGCTGGCTATAGTGTATTCGGGTAACTGACAGTTGCTTAATATTTTAACATTGTTATGCATGAAAAACAATGTACCTATTTCTTATTGATTGAATATGGAACTATATTCTCTGTTGCATTGAATATTTTGGTCTATTAATTAAATGAGTTGGCTTTGGTTTTCATTGGCTTCGGTTTTCATTGTTATGTATGTATTTTGTTGGTTATTTTCACATACCTATGCATTTCATGTAAAATTTCTCTTGTGGAAATGTGATCTTTTGTCTTCCTGTACAGAACTGTGTTATTGGTTCTAAAAAATCATGGTGATGTTTATTAAAGATGTTTGTTCCATGGTTCATTATTTTTGTTTTATATGGGATTCATATTTGAATATATTTGTCTTGTTGGTTGTTCCCATGTGGTTATGCAATACGTGTGTTAAAATGTTTAATGGACATGTAATTTTATATGTAGCACCATAAATGCTTATATGACTATTAAACAATTTGTTTGTATGTTGTTATGTGTTCTACTATAATGATGTGGCATATTTTGTTGTCATTACTGTTTAGCAGAGAATTTCATACAAGTTGATGTGGATATTGGATCCTATATATTTGCAATTGATCCATTGTCATTGTTTTTGTTGGGGAGTATTATACATTGAGGGGAAGTAATACTCTAAACTGATTTGAAGTTGACTGATGGATGAAGAAATTTTGAAAAGTTAATTTCTTTTCCAATTTTTTTTTGTTTCTACCTATAGAACTATGTTGTTTTGTTTTGATGAAATTCATTAATTGGATGTTCTTGAGTGTTGTATGATATTTGTACCGTGAACCATATCATTTGTCTTATATGATTTTTACATATAGTTCCTATTTTGTTTGTAACATCATAATAATTCTTGGTTTAAGTGTTTGTCTTATATTGAAGTGTATTTCATTTGTTTCACTTCCTATTAAACAAGATGATTGTTTGTTGTTATTTTTTTACTATGATTGTATTGTGGAACTTTATTAATCTTTATATACGGGTTTCACATGATTGTCTTTTACTAGTTATTCCAAAATAAATAATTTGTTTGTAACTAATTCATTTTCTATAAACAATGTTATGGTTTGTAGTTGATGGATGTTTGAATTGAGGTTAGTAGATCTATTGATAATAGATGGTGATTTGTTGTCTTTGTTGATGAGAGATATGGTATGTTGGTTGGAGACATGGTTTTGACTTTTAATGATGTTTAAATTCCTTCTTTGGCCTCCTTATTGACAACAAGGAGGAGAAGTTGATGTTTTACTAAGTTGTTAACTGATGCTGATGATTGCTAGTAAAGTTTTTAAGTTGCTACAATTATTATGATAATGTTTTGTTGTTGATGAACAAATTACATTGATGTTAGCATTATGATTGTGCTAATTTTTTATCATCATTATGAAGTGTCTATAAGCTATGCTGTTAGTTAGTGGGAGATGACCTCCTATGAAAATGCTTATCTCACGGGATGATTGGTATTTAACTTTGATGCTTATGTTATCTCATTTAATGATTTGGTGTTTATACTCACTTAACTCTGGACTAATGTTTCTGTGAGTTATTTTGCATTTGTTGAGATTGTTGTGTGCAGGTTGATAAAATCTCAGGAATTGTGTCTAGCCTATGTTTTAGTATAGGTTGTGTGTCTCTTTGTAAATAAGTTCTGTGGTGGTGATCAGCAGAACTTATGTCTTTAGGAACTGGGTTTATTTTGTCATGAAGTTCGTCCAAAGCAGGAGATTGTTAATGTATTTTAGTTGGCATAAAAACTTCATGACGTGTCTTAGTTATTCCTGAGATTCGTGTTTAATGAAGTCCTGCTCAAGTCCAGCAGTTCAACAGAATTGTGATCGTTAGGGAATGTTTAAGGTTTGATTGAAGTATGCGTATAGTTTACTAATGCAAATTCGGAGCGGTGATGTTTATGAAACACTCGAAATTTGATTAGAGTTTGTTCACAGTTTGATCAAAGTTGATGAAAGACAGTTGCAGTGGTTTTAATCAATGCGCTCAAGATTTAAGAAGTCTCAAAACTTTGTGAAAACCATCCCTCCGACTCCCTAGAGTATAAAAGCCATTTCTCTCACAATTATTCAAAACGTTCCTAAAAACCTTTGAGAGATCTATCTTTCCAAAGCCTTTAAGATATACTCTCTGTTACTATTCCATAGTTTGTATGCATGTGAACTGAGATCAAACCCTGCGAGATTTTTCTTTTCCCTATTATCTCAATTTGGATTTTGATCACCAAGATTAACCTTGTGAAAGAAGGTTAACTCCAAAGGTTGCTGGAAATCTACCAAGACTGGGTGTTCCAGTTGTGAAAAAGCCAATTGCACGTGGGTGTGTGGAAAGATTGACTTGGCTGTGAGGATCAGTTTTTGGAATCAGACTTCAAATGGAAGAGGAGTTTCTCGTTTCCTACAAGGTGTAGATCTGGATGTTGTATTCCAGGTAAGGTAACAGTTGGGTAGACTAGCAACGGGGTGTTGGGTAGTTTATTGATCATTGTGTACCGAGTTTGAAGTTTCTAGTGGATTCGCTTAAATCGGCCTCTCTGGCTCCAGAGTTTTTACCTCTTGAAAAATTCTTTCAAGTGGGTTTTCTTTTCGTCATCACTCTTGGTGTTATTTTGTGTGATTGTGATTTCGTAGATGATTTATTATTGCTGTTATAATTGTTATTCATATGTGTCTTTGATTAAGAAAGATATTCTTGTGTATATTGTAGCATTGACAATCAATATTATCTTGTACATATTGTTTGTTCATTCCTTATAGTACTTTGTTGAAATTGTTGTCCTTGAAGTTTGCTGATAGTCTTGTGAGAGTGTGCAGCTGTGAAATTAAAAAGGACCAAAAATTTGGAGAACCTATTCAACCTCCCCTTCTAGGTTCGGTTGCTAGTACATTGGGTCTTAAACTATCTTGTTCAAAGAAGAAGAAGAAGAAGAAGACAACAAAGATTATTTTCTCGTTTTTCAGTGTTTGAATGGTTCATCCCCCACTAGACTGATTCATCTACCGTTAGAACATCATAACGTTTCATTGTTTGATGAAAATTCAAACGGTCCACCATTAGAATGACTCGTCCACCATTAGAACGATTGTATCCATTTGATATAGCGTTCGAACGATTGGATGTAGCATTTGAACGGTTGTCGTTAGATGTAAGATTTGAACGATTGGATGTACTATTTGAACAGTTGAAATATGTTCGTCCCAAAGGGGTACTTTTTGGGATGGCAAATTTTTCGTCTCAAAAAACCTTTTTGTAACGGACTTGTTGGGACACCTGGTGCGACGGACAAATTCCATCCCAAAAATGTTTTTTGGATAGAATTTGGGTTTTTTAGGACGGATCTTCCATCCCCAAAAACAAATTTTGTTGTAGTGTATACTACATGCACGGCTTAATAATCTAGACTGCTGCTTAATTGAAATGTGGGATACAGACCATCTCTCGTGAGTTTGTGGTGACGTTGAATTCAACTTGTATTAATATTGAGTTAGGTACGTCAAAACTCGATACACGTGAACGAGTGTCCAAATTTCTCTAATTATCCAAATTAACCCAATTAGTTGTTGATTCTTTTCTCCGTTCCCAGTTTTGACTTTTTTGCTTCTTTGAGATTTTGTTGCGAGCCACAGTCTCCCCGCTATCTCCTATGAAATAGCCTCATCTGTCATGCTCTGTTAATTTATTTGTTTTCTCAACAACAAAGTCTGACTATGTGTTGGTATTTGTGAGCTCAGAGCTGTGACAAATACCCAGAGCATATTCTCATTCATGATGAGTATAATGCGAAATGTTTCCATCAAAATTAATGCAGGCACTAGCTGTCTTCTGCGGCTGCAGGTTTTTTCCTTATGTGTCTTAGGACTTGCTTCGTTGACAATTAGGACTCTTAAAAAGCAATGGTGGTTCAAAATACGAGGGCCTTGTCTGCTCCCCCCCCCCCCCCCCCCCAGTTCGTGACAAATCGTCAAATCCAGGCGTTGATGGAGCTCAGTTACGTACTAGTTTAGAACTGAATATCTTAGAACGATTATTGATCGTCATGTGCGGAAGTATATGTGCTTAATCATGTGGAAACCTTAGGTATATACTTCATGTTTTGGTCGATAAATATACTGATGTTTGGAAAAAAGATTTTTCAACTGGGACATTTTGGAAAAAAGATTTTTCAAGCAACAAAGTAAAATGATTCTCAGGAATAATTACTTTTTAAATTCTCATATTTGATTTGCAATTGAAATTCGATATTGATTTGCAATTCAGGATTTTTTTGATATTCTTCAAAATACAAAAAATTCTTGAATCAACCACAATACAAAATTTTTAACACCTACATAAAAATAAATACTAAACATCGGCACCACCAAAGAAAGGTTGTAACATTACCTTAAAAATTTTTAAAATACAAAAAATTCTCAAAATTTACTATAACCATTCTCGTCTTCTTAGTTTGTAAGTACTAATTTGGGAAGCTTGCAGGTATGGTCGAAATGTTTCCATCAAAATTAATGCAGGCACTAGCTGTCTTCTGCGGCTGCAGGTATATGTGTCTTAGGACTTGCTGTTGACAATTAGGACTCTTAGAGCAGAAATACGAGGCCTTGTCAACAAATCGTCAATCAGGCGTCTCAGTTACGTTAGTTTAGAACTGATCTCAATCGATTATTGATGTCATGTGCGGAAGTATACCAACCTTAATCATGTGGAAACCTTAGGTATATACTTCATGTTTTGGTCGATAAATGTTTTGATTTTGGAAAAAAGATTTTTCAACTGGGACATCAAAATAGGAGGAAGCAATTAAAGTAATGATTCTCATAATAAAACTTTTTAAATTCGATTTGATTTGCAATTGATATTCTAGATATGTTCGGGTCAGGATTTTTTGAATCTCACAATACAAAAAATTCTACAACCAAACATCATTTTTAACACCACATAAAAATAACTACAACACGCATACCAAGAAAGTTAACATTACCTAAAAATTCTCAAAATACAAAAAATTCTCAAAATTTACTATAACCAAACGTCTTCTTAGTTTGTAAGTACTAATTTGGGAAGCATGCAGGTATGGTCGATTTGTGACAATGTTTAGGAGCTCTAACTTTTAAGAAGTCAAATATGGAAATAGTTCGATATGTACGCGGAGGGTGTCATAGAAACCTCGAATTGAATATTTCATCAACAGATCTTGAATTATTATGCTCCTCACAATTTTATAATGCAGATTATAAAATGATAAACAAGTACCTGAATCAATGGTTCTATTTACCTTTAGTTTTTGAGAGTATACTCACTCATGGCTAGGAGTTCAAGTAATGCTGTAGAGTGTAGGGTAGGGGTGTTCATTTTCACCGGCGGTGACGATTTTAACCGCTAAAACCACCACCGCTACCGGTACCGTAACCGGCAAGGGCGGTTATTGTGCCTTAGCAGTGCGGTGGCGGTGTCAAATATGTGATTCCGTCAATTTGCGGTGACGGTGACGGTTTTCGTCAACTATCACCTACACTACCGTTAAACCCCCTAGTTGAGACTTAAGATGATTATTAATTATATGACATACTTTTGTTGGGCTTTTGTTGGAATATTTTAGTTGGTTTATGTCACATTGTTGGACACTTTTATTGGACTTTAGTCTTTTATGCTTGAATATGATATTATGTTGACTTTTGACAGCTTATTATATTTGTTATGATTATTAATGATTATGATATTATGTTTGAATAGGTTATGATATTTGTCCATTTGATATGATTATTGATTATGATATTATGTTGGAAATTTAAACAAGTTATGATATTTGAATGATTATATTTGTTGCTTATATATAGGCATCAAATGGTCTTAAAGGTCCAAAAAAAATCTAAGGAAAATAGCCCAAAACAGTGGAAAAAAAATGAAAAGCAAAAAAAATTTTATTTTTTTTGGACTAACGGTTATACGGTTTAAGCGGTTATCGTACAACAGTTACCGTTAATACCATCACCAATAAGGGCAGTTATTGTGCCTTAGCGGTGCGGTGGCGGTGTCAATTATGTGATTCCGTCAATTGCGGTGACGGTGACGGTTTTCGTCAAACCGTCACCTACACTACCGTTAACCACCCTTAGTGTAGGGTCTCTCATATTTATTTATAAACCTCAGTTTTTTTTTTTATAAGAAAAAATCGTTGGCACATCCTGTATATTGGGCTGGAATTAATTTGGCTCAACTCAGTTGCATTTAATGGGATTAATGCCACTGCAAACTCCGAAAAGTGCCTTGAGCTAGCGGCCTAATTAATTAAGACTTAGACTACCATTTTATACACTTTATCCTCGTAGCGAATTCGAACTTAGAACCGTGCGTGCCTGTAGACGTGCTTGTGATTGAGGAAAAACAAAATACTTTTTACCTTTTTTTTTTTTAACTCATGATATGTATTACTTATAATTGAAATAATATAAACCTATGATCATTACTTATGAATCATAGGGGTGAATTAAACATTTTTTTACTATTAAATTATTATTATTATTATTCTAACAGGATAATGACTCCAAGTTCTCCAATTGGGACGGGAAAGAGGAAGAGTGGCGGTCGGTGGAGGCCACTACTTTGTGGGAAGCATTAAAAAGATGCCGATGAAATAAAGATGCTCTGCTTAATTTCTCTTTTAGACTTTTATCTGAACTAGTTATTATTTTACCGTGCAAGGGCAAATAGAGAGAAATTAAACAACAACGCGGGACAATTTCTTTAAACAGAACCTTAAGCAACAACGTATACAGGCTAAAAACTGCTCTGCAGTCGCATATCGACGAGGTGAAATTGAGTCTATACATACGTTGATTTTCAGAACCCTCTGTCTACAACAACGACCTAAAACTCAGATAAGATTTTCCCCAGTTCACGCATGGTTAATGTCGATTCAACATTTGCTTTCAAGATGAGAGGAGTTTTGGTTCGACGTCAAGTCGTTGGCCGAACGAGGACCACTTCTTCTGTTAAACGAGTCAAAGTCTTGCAACAAGATCCGTTCCTCACATAGCTTATAGGATCCTGTAGATTTTCATCTATATATATATGATTTCAGTAATATGTATATGATCTGTCAATTATATACATACTTTGTGCGTCCTAGAATAAGTCAAAAGAAGCACAAGCTAACGTGAAAACTGAAGCAAGATGTTTTGTTTTTGTGCAGCGTTTTGCCATATCACAAAACTACTGTGACCCTAACTACACACAATATCCACCCTAACTACACACAATATCCATGCAACCCTGACCAAAAATATTATGGCCGTGGACCTCTTCGGCTAACTTGGAATTATAATTACGGAGCGGGCGGAAGCAATATTGGATTCGACGGATTAAACTCTCCTGAAACTTTGACTTCAGATCTCATTATTTCGTTCAAGACTGCCTTGTGGTTCTGGATGAATAATGTTCACCAAGTCATAAGTCAAGGGTTCGGAGCAACAATTCGAGCAATCAACGGTGCAATTGAATGCAACGGTGGAAATTCCACTGCTGTCCAATTTCGTATCTAGTATTACACTCAATACTGTAACCAATTTGGTGTTGCTCGTGGCAATAATCTGAGTTGCTAGGAACTTCCTCTCTTGACTTAGACACTTAAATCAACTTAATGTATTCTCTAAAGATAAATAAAGATGGTAACCAATAAAAGTGGCAAAGTTGGGAATCAAGTCACATCCTACTGCGTAGGAAAATTAGGCTTTGAAAGAGGACTCTCTCTTGTTCGTGAATAGCCAAAAACGTTAAAGGGCATTGAGTGGCCTCATAAATAAAGCTATAAAATGCTTTAATTCCCTAGTATGATTTTTTGTGGTCATGAATATCGGCTCCCTAAACAATAGTGTACTACTGTCGTGATAATCGTTTACTACTCTTTGCTAATGATCAGGTTTTTCGCGGTCTCGAATTTCGTGTCCCAAAACTCTATTAATTTCTAGAACTCTTAGGATTTTCTATACGTAAAATTCTCTGGAGAACAATTATTTAATTGCTACAAGAGTAATAAATCTTGAGGACATAGAGGTGAATACATAGAAAAATCTAGGTTTGAGCTTCCACAAGCAATGATATTAAAGGGAATATGAGACTCGGGTACTCCTCGCCCGATCGATTTACTTCTTACCATTATCATTTACGTTGCATTTTAGATCTAGGATTGAATGTTAGGGGAGCCAATTATATATAAATAAATTTTAGGGGACTAAAATTTAAAAAATAGTTTAAAACATATATTTTAGCTAAAGGAAAAAAATTCTTTAATGATTTTGGGGAACTAGGGGGCCAAGGCCCCCCATAGCTCTGTCCTTGTTGACAGGTATTGTAGTAGGCGCGCAATCGATACGTACGTTCCCATTAGCTAGGTGATTATAAATAGAGGTAGCTAGGGAGAACCACCTTGCCCTCATCTCCTCTAGCTAGCTTGACTCTCCCAGCAAGAAATTTGATTTTTAGTGACAAAATTTAAAAAAATAATATAATTTATACTCTCTAATTAGCACAAATTTTGTAATTTGCACTATAAACTGTCAAATTTGAAACATTGTACGGTCCAAATTATATAAACGCGTGTTACAATTTTAACGAGATATAAAGAGTAAACATGTTGATAATTTTGGATGCAATGCAACAAATTTGGTATTTTAAGATGCAAATTACAAAATATACACAGTAATCAAAAGGTGCCGATTACTATTAATCAAAACAAATTAAGGTTTTTAATTAATGGCGCCCCTATTATAAAGTGCCATTAATGAAAGTTGAAGTTTGAGTGGAGGATTATGTCCGGCACAATTGTAATCGGTCTTTTGTGGCAGTTAGAATTGCAGCATTAGGGGAAGGAGTCGAATCGTAATTCTTAATTAGTGTATTAATTAATATATAATATATGCTTCAGCTATTTATATAGACCGCGGGCAACTCACCATTGGCCAAATGATTGTTACGGACTATATATAACGTCTTCGTTGACAAGGAGTTTCATATATAGGAGTGATGCTGCAGGCCAGCTCCCACGGGCTACGTTTGCATGGTTCAGAGAATATTTGCTTCATGACTTGTGGAAGGGGATAAGAGTTGTCCTCAACTCTTTGAACTTGATTTCTTCCTTAAGAAAATCAAGATGCTGAGTTTTACTAACAATGAAATTGAGAGTTTTACTAATGGATGCTTCCTGTAACATAGTAAGTTCTCTAGGCTTAGGAGGACTAACGAACTCAAAGGTAACATCTTGACCAAATATGTTGGTTGTAAGACCTTCGCTACTTGTGGTGAAAGGATACAACAAACAAATGAAAGAGTGCCTAAAATGACTTTCTGATCAGGCATGTTTTTAACTAAAACAAAGGGTGACTTAAAGCAGACATTATCCTTGCAAATGTGTGCTTTTGTTAACTTGTAATTAATACCCATTTGACTACCGTTGGCAGAGAGGAGTCGTTCCTTTGACTTCTCATAATACTTGGTAGGGATTAAACCTTCCTAATACAATTAAGATCAGCGCCTGAATCTATAAGGGCAACAACCTCAAAAGAGTATTCGGAGTTAACTATGATGGTAACTTTAGAATGTCATTTCTAAAAATGCATCCTATTGACTATACTTAAGAACTTGTTACTACACTCTGGGTCATCCTGAGGAATAATAGGAAGAGTAGCTTCAGATTCTAATGGTCAGACTCAGAAGGAGGATTGACTTTGTTTCTTAAAATTTTGATTAATTTTAAGAAGGAGAACTTCTTGTTCGAGAGTTTTATTTTGTTCTTTTAATTCTCAAATCTTTTTTTAACTTGTTGGACTTCAGTCTGTAAATCTTGAAGGGTGACAGGTTTATGAGTTTTCTTAAACTTGTCTAAGATTTTATTAAGACTGACTTGGGTTTCAAGGACTTTTAACTTTTTTCTTTTTTCTTAAGTATGTTTTAACTTAGTAAGATACTGAGCCTTAAGCTCTGGATCTTCAACTTTATCTATTAAATCTATTAAAAGTTCTTCTTTTTACTAATGACATTAAGAGTTTTACCTAGGTTGATAACAACTATCTTGACATCCTAATTTCTGATTAGGGGTGTCAGATTCTGTGTCGGTACTAGGGTTGGAACTAGAACTAGAGGATGGGAAGTCATCTATTTCTAAGTCACTACCACTAGAATCTCTTAACTCTAAAATGGAAAATAATTTGATTTTTTCACTATTAGGGATGTCTAAGGAATTAATGTTTTCCTTAACACGACATTATGAATTGTAATGACCTAATTTTTTATATTTGTAACATCTAATTTTACTTTTGTCTTTAGTAAAATTGGGTTTGGACTTTTTCTAAAGGATTTCTTGTGAAATTAGGTTTACTATCTTCAGGAGGAGTATACTTCCTAAAGGACCATTTGTGGTATTTGTTTGACTTTTTGAAGGAGGACCTTTCCTTCTGGTGTTTCCTACGAGATGGTGCTATGGGAGGCAGACCATACTGTTCGCAGAAATTACCCATTTCATACTTAGCTTTCCTACGATCTTTGCTAAGTTGATTACTAATTTTCATGTTAATACACATCTTTAAACCTTCTTTGTTGATGGTACTAACAAGATCACCATATGTCAGGTTTTCATATTCTATGATACCTGAGGGTTGACTTAAGACTTCTTAATTTTATGGGCAAAAGGTTGGGTAATCCATTAATGAATTTTTCTTTCCAAAATGGATTTTTACAATCATCTCTAAGCATGACTCGAGAAATGAAGACATCTTTGTACCACCTAAAATCACTTAAGGTTGGACACTTGAGATTACTAAGTTGGTCATGGATCCTAGCAGAGATATTACTAGGTGTACCAAGAAAATGTTTAATAATGGTATAAATAAGAGTATTAATACCATCACTAACACCTTGACCTATGGTTTCATCAAAGATTGGTAACCTTCTTCATCATGCTGGACTGCATAAAATAAGATCACGATCTGTTTCATGAGATACTTTTCCCACCATTGGCGTAAAGAGCTAGTGAAACCAGAGACCATTAACTCAACAACTTCTGGATGACTAAGAATTGGTTTACTAAGTAGCTATTTGCTACCATAGTCATATGTTGGAGTTTATTGAGAATTTCCTATTCAGATAATCCATCAATATTCCATTCATATAACTTGTCTGAAGAGACAGAGAATTGACTATGAAAATTCCTTTCTTCGAATTGAAGATCAGGAGGAGTTGGTTTACTATACCAATTCTGGGTAGAGACATAGGGTTAGGACGACCGGACCTAATCCTATTGACTTCTAACTGTTTGAACTGGTCTTCTATTTCACTAATTTGGTGATCTGAATCTGATTCTGAGTCAGATTCAACTTGGTTAAGGGCACTTACTTGATGAGAAGAAGAAGGCTTTTTACTTTCAGATTTACTATCAATTGGAACTAATTTTTTTAACATCTGAGTAACTTTGCTAAGGGCTGTGGAATCCGAGATTTCTTAACCCTACTGGCTTACTAGACAACTTGATTAATGGGGTTTCATTAACTGGAGATTGACCATCTAACTTAAGTTCAATCTTGTCTAATTGATGACCTATGGTTTGAAGGTATTGGTTGGTGTAATTGTTTTGTTCAACCAATTGTTTTTACTATCTGAAGATGGTACCTTGAAAGGTGAGGCTATAACTTCTGATCCTTTGTGGGATACTATGATAGTCTCGGGTGGAGGATGACTAGCACTAATCGACTGAATCCTAAACGACTGGAAACCTCTAGGTTCATCGAAGCTAATTCTAACTGATCCATCTAAATATTGTTGGATCATATCTAACTTGGTGATATCACTATGGACTAGCCTAGTTGGGTTCTCATTTTCCAGAATCCATTCACTAGGGAGGGTAACATCTTTCCAGACAATTGACCTTAGGGACTTTGATGTTAGCATCATTGGTATGACTTTGAATCAAAAGGGTTTGATCTTTGGGACTTTTTCTAAGGCATGAACATTCAGGTTAGTCCGAATACATTTGTAATAAATCCTATAAATCAAAGCTAAAGGTTGACTTCCTTCTAACATCTCATAACCTGAAGTTTTAATGTTCAAGGTTAAAACTTTTAGAAGATGTTTATCACTTAGACTTAAGGTAAAATCGGGAAAACAATCAAAATGGATGGGACCATTATGGAGACTGGATTCGATTATACCTAAGATACTTGTGTTGTAATCTGTGAACCTAGCATCACGAAGACACAACAGAACAGAGGCATCAATTCCTTTGCGGGTTAATAGGTTTGACTGCAACTTGAACTAATCCTATGTGAATGTACTTGAAACCTTTTTTCCTATGTTTTTTAAGGACATCGAGAGACAAAAGTTGACATTTCTCATGGGTTTTACTAAGAGCGTAAACCTGCTCTACGGTTTTGACATGGTAATTACTTGTGAAGGATAAGGGACTAAAACTTGACCTGGAGTAGATTTCACTACTAGGAACCTTTGGAATATTCCAATCCTGAAGGTTGGAGTTGACTTCATTGAGTTCATATTCTTCTTTATTTACTATACCTGGAATTGGGGGAATGGAACCAGATGACCTAGAACTGGTGGAAGAAGTGGATCTAAACATCTTATTCATGTTTACTGTTGGTCACAAGAATCACACTAAATCAAACAAAATAATAAACCGACAATAAACCTATTTAAGCTTCAACCTTTCGACTCAACAAACCTAAAAGGATATACCCTCTCATACCCATCTGCTCAGGCCTCTCCTAAGACTTACTGTTTGGAATGCTGGACTCACTGTTCAGGTTATATATTTTATATATATATATATATATAATATACATATATTCGATTCATTAACTTGGATGATACCGCTACAACTGGCCCTACCTCAAAAACCAAAGGATGTATAAGGCATTTTTGGGTTTTTTCTTTTGTGAGCTTAAAGCAGTTTTGGTTTAATAACAAAGAAAGGGAACTTCTTTTATTCTGTTTAATTTCTAATTATAACTGATAAGGTAAAATTCTCTCGGCCCGGTAACACAGGGCCCGGCCCACAAAGAGAGTTATTTCAATATCCATATTACCAAGCTCCAAAAGTATGGTCTAGGAATAAATGGCGGCCTCCCGTGGAGACTCTGTTCTCGGTCCGCCCACTAGCCCATCAGGCCCGAGCCTCGGAGAAAAATAACCGCCTGTTAGAAGAAGGATTCCCCTCTTATTGTCGCGTCCCATTCGCTGCTATGAAGAGTGTAAGAGACGTGACCACCATTGGCCCACTGACAAAGGGCCTAGAAAGGAAATAAGGTCTGGGCTTCCCTTGGAAAAAGGAGGGATCGCGCTCAACTATCGATTTCCTTACTCATTCCGGACGAAATTCATTGGATCTCAGTAAAAGGGACTCAGAGATTATGCACCACCTAACCGTCACTCTTGCAGACAACAGACCCAAGGGAAAGGATATAAGCATTAGCAAAGAATAAAAAAAAAATGAAAGAAGAAGAAGAATAAAGAAAGAAACTGACTTGAACGTCGGATGTCAACCCAAAGGGAAGTTCCCTCTTCACTATTCATACTTTTTGGTTGAACCTAACTCAAGGTTAAGCCCAGCTCAACTTCGGCTTGGACCCCAGCCCCCAGGCAGTCCAATTAGCATACTTTGTGGTGGGCTGGATTTTTTTGGCATTATCAACAATTAATACTTCAAAGTCAATAAACTTGACAAGAACGTACTGGGCATCATGGCTATGTGCAATTTTTGGGATGCTAAGGTTGCGTTCAGCAACCAAAATTTTGGCTCTTTAAAAATTTATCATTATTACAAAAATTTCTCTCTTCTCACTTCTTAATCAACTCTCATAAAATTTTTCATTTTTTTATCAACTTTTTCACTTTCTCTCCTCACTTTTTCCCCAACTTCTATACCTAAAATTTTAACTACCCTAAAGTTTTGGTACTCAACACAATCTAAGAAAGATAAGTCTAAACAAGGGGGCTTGACCCTGGGAAAATTAAGACAGCCTCCTACATGTTTTGTTATAATATCCTTCAAAAAATAACTATTATTAATACTAATAATTCAAAATAATTTGGTAGTTAAAGAAAAAGGTCTGGAGATAATTTGGTAAATGAAGAGTGCAGGGGCAGTTTTGAAATTTTACTTAAGTCATAGTGTATTTTCGTAATTATGAAAGAAGGTTAGAAAAACAAAAAAAGAATTAATTTGTAGCTGACACGTTTGGTTGAGAGGAAGTTGCCCAGAGTTAGCGAGAAGCGGTCAAAATGTTGATTCACCTCAACTTGGATATATAAAACGTTAACTGTACGTACGTAGTACTCCGTGGGAATTCTATAATAATTAATAATTCTGACTAATGTAATTGCCTTTTAATTCCAAGATGTGATATGTATAGTACTCCGTTAAACAATTAGGCTTCTTTGATTTCGATCGGAAGAAATATATACACGAAGGCCTTACTGTATAACAAACTTAATTTTATAGAGCATTTTTGGTATGATAACATGAATTAAGAACAGGAGCTTGTTTTCTTTTTAATTAATCCACTTCGTTGAGAGCTAAAACAGTACTGATCCTAGAACATGATATATTAACAGCTTTGTATTTGCAGGAACCTCAAAGCTTATAATCTCAAATTGGTTGTTAATTTTAACAGATTTGTGTTTGAGAATATAGGATTAGTCGGAGGTTATTTCTTGAAGTACTAATATAAGTAACGTTGTACGCACTACAAGAAATATAGCTTTAGGTGACAAAGATTTGGGTGTCTAACCAAATTTTGTCACCTAAAGTGGCATTTTCCATGACAAATTAATTTTGTCACCCAAAGTCACCCATGAATGCCAAACCATCCGGACAGGTCCCAAAACCGTTCGGACGTATGTCTCGTGTGACAACATACCACACGTCGCGCATGAGTGATGATTAAAATAGTCACAAAATACAAAATATTGTCCGGACTCACGATCAACCCGTTCGGACCCTTTGCTGGGTGACGAATTCCAAATCGTCGTAACCAAGTGACATTCAGAATCGTCACAATTTTTTTACAATAATGTCTGGACGTAAAGGATACAACGTCCGAACGAAATCACGTGACAAATAATAATCGTCAGCATATAGTGACAAATTGAAAATCATCGCGAACGCTCAATCACGTCCGACCTCCACTAGAGCGTTCGAACGTGAAAAAATACCTACGTCCAGACGCTAAAACATGTCCGCACGCGTATGAATGCTGATTCCGCGAGTCGTGTGCTTCCACGTTGCAAAACTTCCACTAGACACCGTCGGACCAATAGATACAGTCTAGATGCGTTTAGTTCTAAAAAGCTTCTCGAATCGATCATATTTAATGACGTTGAATTTGATTGGGCCACGCGTGAATCTAATGTGATAGGAGTCCAAACCCTAATATTACCGTTCGGACGCATTCTTGACAAATTAAAGGGCCAGACTTAGCCAAAATCACACTTTCACTCTATTCTCTCAAACTTTTCTCCAAATTTTTCACTATCCGTTCGAGATCTCTCAAACAACTTCAGGTAAGACCTTCTTCGTGAGTTTGGTTTTCAATTTCATGCATTTCAATTGAATACTTTTGAATTTTTTTGCGTTCTTTGTGTTCATCTATGGTAGTGTTTGGTTTGTGTTCGTCGAATCACATTCGGACGTGGTATATGTCGTTCAGACGTTAATATTTTGTCTGGGCTTTAATCTTTTGTTCGAAAGGTAATTTTAAACGTTCGGACGTATTCTAAAAATAAACGTCTCCGTTTGAATGGCGTGCGAACGGTTTGTGCTTATGTTCGGTGGTTTTTGCTAGGTTGACATGGATCACTCGGAGAGAAGTATCACTAATGTCGGGGACAGACTCAGCGACCAGCTTGGGCGGACTTTTTTAGTGGAGCTGAGGGGGAGTATTCGGGCAATAGTGGAGTCGACGCATTCGTTGTGCATGGAGCTCCAATGCCGCTTGATTGGTCTGGAAAACAAATTTGCTCTAACAGATAGGGCTCTAACGGAGGAGATGAATATTATATAAAGGGAACTATTCGCTGTGAGAGAACAATTGTCCCAGTTGTCCAAGTCTGTCCATACCGTTCCGATACAGCTCCAGACACTCATCAGATGGGTGGATAATATGAGGAGCATTTGGCGCATGTTCGTGACGCCCTCGAACAAGATCTGGACGAGCCATCTTGTGATTCGAAGTAGTTTCATGTTTATGTTTTATCACTATTATTAACTTATCCTTAGAAGGATCGTCTTCGACTTGTACTAGACATTATGATTGTGTTTTTCATTCGGTATTTAAATTATGTTTGATATTCCATATTAATTATGTTTTTTCATTAGTTTAAATTTATTAAAATTTAAACGGACGATTAGTATAATTAAAAGAGTTACTAGTACGAGTGCTATGTTAACGGAACGGTTACTGCAATTACAATTAAATAGGTGATTAGTTATAAATTAGTGTAATAATGATTTTAATTTAAATAGTTGATTAGTTATAATTATATTATGTTAGTGAAATGATTTAAATAAATTAAATTTATTGAAGTAAATTAAACTGTGTGAAATGAAAAAGAAAAAAAAATGTGGCACACGTCCGAACGTATCAAAACACTGTCCAAATGTGTATGAGTGTACGACATGGTTCGAACGGACATGATAAGCGTCTAGACGTATTTTGTAACCGTCGCATGGCTTACACGTGTTTTTACGACGGTTGAAACAGTTGTCACCGTTCGAACCCTATTCATAACGTCAGGACGTGTCGTGACGTTTATTCAGCCAAACGTGTGCTTCCACGTCGCACGAAGACAGGGGAAAACCGTTTGGACTTACCATAATTGTCCAGATGTAATTAATTTTTCGAACTATTTTAAATGGTTTAAATTTTGGCATTTAATGCGGATGACATTGGGCCACGTGTGCAAAAGCGTCCGGACGTATAAACCGTCCGGACGGGTTCACGATTATGAAAAACACGAACAGTTCGACATTTTCATTAAACCGAACGTTTTATCATCTAAACTCTCTCGACCCTCAGTTGTTTCTTTGTCAAATCTTGGCGTAAACTCATTCCGTCGACATTCTAATCACATCTAGGTATGTTTTGTTGATTTTTAACATGATTTTTGCTTTAAAATTTTTGTTTTTTTACAGTTTTACGTATAGGATTTCAATTCTATTTTTTGTATACTACATTGTGTTTTTTGATTGATTTTTACGTAGAAATGGATTGTGTTAAGTGTTAGGATTGTGTTAAGTGTATTTGTTTGTGATTTGGTGGTGTTTTGGGTAGTGTGTGGGAGGTTTTGAGATGCTGCCATGGCTGAGTTAACTCGGTCGTCGTCCCATAGCGTCCGGACGTTTAAATCATCCGAACGTCTTAATCACCGTTTGGACTCCTTTTAGTATCAAAAAGAAAAATGTCGTCGTTTAGTTTATGTTCGGACACTACATGAAACACGTCCGGACAGTGTTATATTAAAAATTTATAAAATTTTACTATTTGTGTTTAGTTCGGATGGCTATCCAAAAGTGTCCGGACGCGAGGATTTATCCAAACATGAAACGTTGTCGTTTTTCTTATCTCCGGATGCTATGTCAATGCTGTCCGGTCTCTTTCATAGTAAAGTTAAATTGTTTTTTTAACTGCTTTAAGTTCGGACGGCTATCCAAATTGGTCCGGACACTATTTTTATCTATCTGAACGCCTGTTGATATTAAACTTACATTTTTTTTTTATACCGTTCGGACTCCTTTATGTTGTTGTTCGGACGTAGTTACAGCTGTTCGAACACTGTTTTGTAGATTATTGAAAATGAGCAAGCATTTGAGTACCAGCAACCAGGTTGATGCCAGGGAATCTTTTGCTCCAGCTTTATCGTTGGAGGAGCATACGGCAGTCATCATGTCCTGCTCGGTCGTTGTCGAGCAGGCATATCCAGTTGGCGGATTTCTACGAGCTTCGGTTTGAGGATCGGACACTTCCAAAGATAATGGAGCAAGGAGGTTGGCTTCCATTCCTCCAAAGGACAGGGTATGCGTCGAAGAATCTGGTGCGAGAGTTCTATGCTTCTATACTTCGGGCGAGGACCTCGAGGAGCCTAGTATGGAGGTGACTATCCGGAACGTGCAGATCATATTCTCACCAGATGAGCTAGTGCGATTTTTGGGGTACGTGAGGGATGTGACAACGTTCTCCAACGTGCCAATGACAGAGGAGGGCCGGCCTACTAAGGCCGAGGTTTTTCAGACGCTGCTGGGCCCAGATACGGCTATCCTGGAGGGAAGCAACATGCTTCACGGGCAGCTGCTTCCTTTCTGGAGGATCATGCACCTGATTCTATGCTCTGCCATCGACCTGAAGAAGCACACGACAGAGGTGACTTATGGCCGGGCCGAGTTCTTGTACATGGTAGTTGTACGGGGGCTTCCTATTGATATGGCATCATTCATCTACCAATATGTCCGTGTTGAGGCCCTGAAGACCGATGCTCAGATTTTGTTGCCCTACGGTGTTCTTCTGACCCAGTTCCTGCATAACTTGATGGTACCCGAGGTGCGACGAGCCAAGGGAGGTTTCACTTAGGTCGATTAACAAGACAATGCTCTCAAAGTCGATGGCTCAGACACGACAAGGGCTGAGTGTTGCTCGGCAGCTAGAGCTAGACGAGAAGAGCCGCTCAGGGGATCGAGGAGCAGGATCCTAGACAGGGCTCCTCCTAGGGACTCGAGGGACAACAGCCGAGTTGGGTGGCAGCTATGATGACCGAGTTGACTGAGCAGATGCAAGCGGTCATGCAGCCCACCCATGAGATGATGGGTGATATCACTTCGTCCTGAAGGGCGTTGCTACCAGTGCAGAGCTAGTTGCCCTGACCGAGCGGGTCGTGTTGCTTGAGGAGCACATGAGGGATGTCCGACAGTTCTGCAGCTCGCTGATGATTGATGATCAGTAGATATTTGGTTTCTTTTATTATGACATTTGATTTTTTATTATATTTTGAGGACATTTATTTTTATATTATGTTTTGAGTACGTATATTGGGATTGTATCTGTTGTTATTTTGTTTATATTATGTTTTGTGGAGATTTGATATGTTTATGTTATTTCTATCTATTAAAAGTCATACAATTTGTTTATGTTATTTCTTCTCATTTCGTAACTCCTTCCAACTTCGTTACACTCCTTACACTCTTCTTTATATTAGAAAGAAATAAAAAATAAGATTGTCAAAACTGTTCGGACTAGAGGATAACTGCCTGGACGTATTACAGTAAGGTCGAACGGTGTCGTACTTCACAAGAAAAGCGTCCGGACGTAATTGATATACTGTTCGGACGCTATTTTTTAGATTGTAGTGTTAAGACGTTGTCGTTTAGGGGTTTCCAAACGGCATCGTAAAATTTAATAAAGCGTTCAGACGTTTTATGGTGAGCCTAGACGTTTTGTTCAAGATCAAACACTGTCGTTTGATAGTTGCTAAAATGGTGTCGTCAGCTGTAAGTTTCCGTGGACGGTATGAAAATTTAGGCGCATGTTTTTCCTCGTAAACTTTTACACGTAGGCCTCCGAACGATATTATGTGCGTCCAAACGGTTATATTCGTTTGAAAGACGGGAAATCGCGGACAGTATAGCGAAAACGGTCAAAACTTAGAAATTTAAGAGATTTGAGCAAGAGGAGAAGAGGGGAGCTGATTTAGACGTCAATCTCATTGAAAAGGGTGTGAAAGGAGCAACCATTTGGGATTTCAGATTTGGATTGCATTTAAGGTTAGTGGGTTTTAAATTTTTTTATTATTTTTTAGAATGAAAATGGATTTTAGGATATCAAATTATGTGTTTTTCGAATTTTAGGGTCTAAAATGATCAAAATTGAGTTTGGAGTTGGTTGTGATATGTTTATATTGAAATATTTGTCATTTGGGTTGATTTTGGCATGAATTTGTGTTGAAAATGTCATCTGTTCGTCAAAGAACAGTGTTGTTCGACAATCGCAGTCCAGACGGTTTATGTACCGTCCGGACTAATTTATTTTCCGGATGCTTTCCAAATAGGTCCAAATGCTTATATTTTATGTTTGGACGTTATGAGCATCCGAACGTGTTTTGCTATGATGTTTGTTCATGCATTCATTTAGTAGCCTTAGCCCCCGTTTAAGAATTACACGTTGTTCGGATAACGACTCGGTGTAATTCTTGAATTGTCCACGTTATGGACAGTTTGAGTTTACAATATGCGTAATGTGCGTAATTGTATCTGATATTGTGACAGATGTGTTTAGAAATTTCGATGCAAATCTCCTTTTGTCTTCCGGATACACATTCAACATTGAGCTTGCACACTTGCCTTCAATGGTGGGTGTTTATGCTCAATGCTGTAAGCATGTTTATTACACCCAAAGAATAATGCAGTTGTTGTAGCATAGCTTTGGGGTGTTGATTCCACAGAGAGACAAATTAAAAAAATAGCAAAAGGAACAAAGAAACAAAGATTAATTTTAAATGCAAATTGAAGTGAAGCAGAGTGACTAACGGAAAAAGTACTCAAATTTGACGAACAGTAAAGCGTCGGGAATCCCTTGCACAACTCCGGTATTTTAATTATTCTTAATTCAGTGAATAACTCAATTGGGAACTCAATTCTCAAAATTCCCAATCGGAAGGTATAGATTTATAAACCAAAATTAAACCAAATGTAATCCTTTGAAAACCATTCACCACTTTTAGAATACGTAAATTATTATCCCTATTGAGAAAATCCAACGACGACAATATACTCAAGGAGCGATATTGCAGCAGAGAAGTAAATCAATATAGATAAATAATTGATCCAAACATAATCAAAGAACTAATCCATTCAATAGAAAAAGCATTACTGAATCCATAAACAGAATAAATTCTATGATTATTCGGAGAAGAAAACATCAACAATGAATTGAGAATGATAAAACAAAAGAGTTTTAGTAATTGAAAATCAAATACACAAATTAAGAATGAATTGAAAATACCGTCTAGTGTGCAAGTTCATCCCTAACCCCACTTGAGAATTTAGTTGCCCATACTAAGATGAACGAAAAAAAATTCTAGAGAAAAAAACCTCCAGTCCCAAGTCTGCCTCCCCCCACCTCCTTACAATAAAAAGTTTAGCTTATATATGTCCCCCAACAAAACCCTAAAAAACGGAATAATAAAAAAAACCTTGGTTTCTGGGCTTGGATTGCGGCACACTTTTGACCCAGTAAACTCCGAATTAGAGAAATACCATCTCACAATGAATTGTAGCCCCTTAAGATAGCTTTCCAACGCATCAAGAATTGCATCCATCCGATATATGAGTGGAAAGTTACGATCAAAATACTAAAATATGTCCAGGCTGTCTCCTAGCGAATTTCGGACTTGGACTTCTTGCAGTTTCCTTTTGTGATCCTTTTTCCTTTTTTTTTTTTTTTTTTTTCTCTCAATCCAAATTGCTCTCAACCCCATGAGAGTCCTCCTTTGAATTTGACTGGGCTTTGACTTGCTCTTTTATAATCTCTGAAATTAAACATAAAAATCTGCTTAGGAGTATCCCAAAGTAAATAGCAACTCAATTCAAGAATACACATTAATTCCAATTATTTCTATTCACATTTTAGCATTTTAGTCCAATAATAGGGTATCTAGAGAGCACTTTTGTACACTCATCACACCCCAAACTTGCTTATTGCTAGTCCCTAGCAATTTTTATGCAAAAGAGATGAAAGAAACTAAGAAAATAATAAAATAGCCCATCAATTCACATTTTCCAGATTCACATATCAAAACAATCTTAGGAATTCAATAACCCTATCACAAGCATCTGCCTATAGCAATCCACAGAGTGTGTGTGTGTTCCAAACTATATCCATCTAACCAAAAGCCATGACACATGCAACATCAAGAACATCTCAAGCAAAGTTTCAACTCCATAACTCACGGGTATAAAAGTGTTTCATGTGAGAATTCTCTCTATGGAGTTGACAATGGGTGTACACACACTCTCATTGGGAATTAGGCAATTATGTACAAGCAACAAGCAAACATTGATCTTATGATAGGAACACTAGCAAATGAGACTTCCACCATCTTCCCAAAAGCTTACTTAGGATCAGAACGGTCAACACAAAAGGTTGTAACGTGGCTTGGGTTCAGGGCTATATGAAAAAAAAAAAAAAAAGGACTCAAAAACTTCCAAGTACATACAAGGGGAATCTTATTAAATATCTCAGCAGACCACACTTCTCACTTGATGTACTCTCCAACTTTTCAGATCGTCGAATAATAATGCTTTTCCTTGTTCTTCCTCTTTTTTTTTTCCTTCTTTTTTTTTTTGGGAACCCAACACAAAAAAAGAAAATTCAAATTTCACACCTAGTATACACTTGGAAGTAAAAAGGGTAGAAAAAATCAGTGTATCGGCTATACTCCAATGTGGAGAGGCATGGATGATGTGGGCATATGAAAAGAAAAGGCTACATGTGTTTATTGGCTCAAAGTTGGCTACTAGAGGTCTATGATGGAAAGGATTAGCTTCAAAGGCGCAAACGTTGATCCTAAGTTGACCTTCATCATATCCCAAGTATATCCATCATCTTACCACAAACCATGTAATGATATTCTCAAAAGAAGTGCCCAATTCAACAGATCAATGAACACTTATCACAATTTACTCATTTGTAGGCTCTCAATCCTCTCCAAAACTCACATGAATACTTAAGCAAAAGAGTTCACTAGCTACATGTGTCAAACCACCATCTTACCACAAAGCTTGGATGAGTGCATTAGGGGTTCTGTGATGCTTCAGCAAAAATGATTATGGTGGGTTTGTTGAATTCACAAAGATGGCTATGAATGAGAATGAGTACACATGTGAAAAGGATGCACGTGTGATGCAAATTTTCAAAAAATTTGACACATGAAAATATGCCACAGAGTTCCAACAAGCATGTTA
Organism: Morella rubra; assembly: GCA_003952965.2. NCBI lineage: Eukaryota > Viridiplantae > Streptophyta > Magnoliopsida > Fagales > Myricaceae > Morella > Morella rubra. The sequence continues at coordinate 15,670,651 of CM025851.1, read as the reverse complement.
AATACTAAATTTGTACCACCAACACCCCCCAACTTAAATGAAACATTGTCCACAATGTTTAAGACTTAAAATTGAATGGGGAGTAGCTAAAAAGGGTAGAATACACCTGATGAGTGACATGGGTAGCTTGCTAAGCACCAAAGATGGTAACTGAAATGAAACAATGAAACTAACCTACAAATAAAAACACAGAAAACAACAACAAACAAAAAGGAAAAGAAAGAAAATAAGAGAAAACAAAAATGAAACAAAACAACAAAAGAAAAACATACATGTGTGGTGTGGTCAAGGTTGATAGATCGGATCCACAAGTGGAATGTCTTCCACTTCCGAACTTGCCTATCAATTAATACTTTAAGGCGTTGACCATTTACGTTAAAGATCCGACCATCCTTAGGATCCTCTATTTCTACCGCCCCATGTGCAAAAACATTCTTCACTACAAAAGGGCCGGTCCACCTAGACCGAAGTTTTCCTGGGTGCTTATGGAGTCTAGAATCATATAAGAACACTCGATCATTAGGCTTAAACGTTTTTCTCAAAATATTTTTATCATGAAATGCTTTCATTTTAGCCTTATAGATTCTAGAGTTCTCATAAGCATCATTTCTCAACTCCTCTAACTCAATCAACTGAAATTTTCTAAGCTTACCTGCTTCTCCCATATCAAAATTGAAATGCTTGATGGCCCAATAAGCTTGATGCTTGAGCTCCACAGGTAAGTGGCAAGGCTTTCCAAAAACAAGCCTATAAGGTGACATGCCTAAGGGAGCTTTGAAAGCTGTACGATAGGCCCAGAGCGCATCAACTAGTCTCAAAGACCAATCCTTGCGATCTGCGTTCTAAAATTTGCTTAATTTCCCTATTTGCAAGTTCTACCTGTCCACTTGTCTGGGGGTGGTAGGCAGTAGAGATCTTATGTACCACCCCATATTTTTTCATCAAAGCCTCAAAAGAACGATTGCAAAAATGTGTACCTGGTCACTAATGATAGCACGTGGTGTACCAAATCGAGATAACACATTCTCTTTGAGAAATTTAATTACCGTCCTATTATCATTGCTCCTGCAAGCTGCTGCCTCTACCCATTTTGACACATAATCTACTACCACAATAATATATTGATATCCAAACAAAGGAGGAAATGGCCCCATAAAGTCAATGCCCCAACAATCAAAAATTTCAATCACTAAAATTAGGTTTAAGGGCATCATATTACGACGGGACATAACTCCTAACTTTTGACACTTTTCACATGAGCGACAATAAATGTTTGCATCCTTAAACAAGGTGGGCCAATAAAATCCACACTGCAGAATTTTTGCAGCGGTTTTCTTCATTGAAAAGTGGCCCCCACAAGCTTGGGAGTGACAAAATTCCAAGACGCTAGCAATCTCTTCATCAGGGATGCAACGCCTTAAAATTTGTCAGGGTAGTATTTAAAAAGAAAAGGGTCATCCCAATAGAAATTACGTACCTCAGTCATGAACTTCCTCTTGTCCTAAGCACTCCAATCCACCGGTATCTCACCTGCAACCAAATAATTCACAATATGAGCAAACCATGGTAGAGAAGTAATAGAAAATAAGTGCTCATCGGAAAATCATCTCTGATTGGCAGGTGGTCAGAGGTGTCCTCAAATGTGAGCCTCGAGAGATGGTCAGCCACTACGTTCTCCACTCCTTTCTTGTCTTTGATGGTGATATCAAATTCTTGCAAAAGTAAAATCCACTGTATTAGTCGCGCCTTAGCATCCTTCTTTGTAAGAAGGTACTTAAGGGCTGCATGATCTGTGAAAATAATAATAGGAGAACCAATTAAGTAAGCACGAAACTTATCCAAAGCAAACACTACAGCTAGCAACTCTTTTTCAGTGGTGGAGTAATTCATCTGAGCACTATTTAGAGTTCTACTAGCATAGTAAATGACAAAAGGCTTCCCCTCCCTTCGCTGTCCAAGAACAGCACCTACAGCAAAATCACTAGCATCACACATAATCTCAAATGGTAAAGTCCAATCAGGTGGCTGCATTATGGGTGCTGAGGTAAGCTTGCCAATTAGTGTTTTAAAGGCCTCTTGACAAGCTTGTGTCCACTCAAATGGGGCATCTTTAGCTAGGAGGTCACATAGTGGTCTAGATATGGTGGAGAAATTCTGTATGAACCTCCTATAAAAGCCCGCATGACCAAGAAAGGATCTCACATCCTTTACTGTCCTAGGTGTAGGCAACTTAGATATTAATTCAATCTTAGATTGATCAACCTCTATCCCCCTAGAAGAAATAATATGCCCTAAGACAATACCTGAAGGTACCATAAAATGGCATTTTTCCCAATTCAAAACTAATTCCTTCTCCTCACAACGAGTCAACACTCTTTCTAAATTCAATAAGCATGCATCAAAAGAAGATCCAAAAACAGTCAAGTCATCCATAAAAACTTCCATGCAATTTTCAACCATGTCACTAAAAATGCTCATCATGCAACGTTGAAAAGTAGCAGGTGCATTACACAATCCAAATGGCATTCTACGAAAAGCATAAGTACCAAAAGGACAAGTGAAAGTGGTTTTATCCTGGTCTTCTAATGCAATTTCAATTTGATAATAACCAGAATAACCATCCAAGAAACAGTAGAAAGGATGACCAGCCACACGCTCAAGAATTTGATCAATAAAAGGTAGAGGAAAATGGTCTTTCTGGGTGGCAGCATTCAGTTTTCTGTAATCAATGCACATCCGCCACCCAGTCACAAGTTTTGTAGGGACTAACTCTCCTAGGTCATTCTTCACCACAGTAACACCTGACTTTTTAGGAACAACCTGTGTAGGACTTACCCATTTACTATCAGCAATAGGATATATGATTCCTGCATCTAATAGTTTCAACACTTCATTCTTCACTACTTCTTTCATAGTGGGATTAAGCCTACGTTGGGGGTCTCTACGAGGGTTAGTTCCTTCCTCCAAATTAATTTTATGAGAACAGACCAGGGGGCTAACACCTTTTATATCAGCAATACTCCAACCTAAGGCTGACTTATGCTCACTTAGGGTCTGAATTAATTTCTCACCCTGAGACTCAGACAATTCAGATGAGATAATAACAGGAAAAGTATCACCTGGACCAAGAAAGCATGCTTTAAACCCTTAGGCAGAGGCTTCAATTCAACTTTGGGTGCTTCCACACTTGAAGGAATTTGGTTTTCACCTTTCTCAGGCAACTCTTCAAACTTTGGTTGCCATACCTGAGTGCCATAATCCTGAGTCTATCAAAAATAGCACAAATGTCAACTACATCAGATGGATTACTGATAGAATCAAACTCAGAATTAATAAGAAAATACTCAAGGGGATCAAAATCATGGGCTGTAGAAACTCCCCTATCCATGAGTGAGTCAATCATGTATGTCTGGTGGCCCTCGTCATCATCTTCTAGCTGTTTTGCAATATGGAAGATATTCACTTCAAGAGTCATGTTTCCAAAAGACAATTTCATGAGCCCATTCCTGCAATTAATAAGAGCATTAGCAGTGGCAAGGAAAGGCCTACTAAAAAAAAAAGGAATTTTAGAGGTAGTATCACAACAGAGCTAGTGTCAAGAATTATGAAATCAACAGGATAATAAAATTTGTCAATTTGAATTAGAACATCCTCTACCACACCCTAGAATATGGCATCAGATTCATGCTAGCTCCTAAATCTAGCAAAGCTTGCCCAAAGTCATGATTTCTAATGCTGCATCCAATGGTTGGGCAACCAGGATCCTTGTACTTGGGAGGAATCCGCTGCTCAATTAGAGCACTAACTTGTTCTGTCAGGAACGCTGTCTTCTTCACATGATGCTTCCTCTTAACTGTACACAAATCCTTGAGAACTTTTGCATAAGTAGGAACTTGTTTAATCACATGTAAAAGAGGAAGATTGATTTTTACCTGCCTCAGATTCTCTAGGATTTCATTGTTAGGATCCAAAGTTCGCTTGCTTGATTTTAAAGCTTGAGGGAATGGTACCTTAACAGGACTCTTTGTCACCTCAGGTTCCTTGGGTAGCTCGGCGTCACTATTATCTTGATTCTTTTCCGCATCCTCTAATTCGTTTATTGTTGGAATGTGTAATGACTTACCACTTCGTGTCACAATGGCATTCACATCCTTCAAATTCTCTTGCACCATGTGTTGACCATGGGGTGAGGACTGAGCTTGAGAAGGGAACTTACCTCGCTCATTCACACTCAAGGAGCTCATCAATTTGGACACTTGGCTCTTTATCTCCTTGTTTTCTTCAACAACCTGCGTAATCAACGATTCAAACTTTTGGTTAGTCTTACCCTGTGCCTCAATAAAGGCATGCAAAGTGTCTTCTAAAGGACTCCTAGAAGACGAAGGTGCATGATATGGTGCGGATATGATCTAGGGGGTTGTGCAGTGGCTGGTTTTCAGACTTCTAGCTAAAATTGGGGTGATTGCGCCACCCCGGATTATAGGTATCAGAGAAAGGTGTAAAAGGCTTCTTGTACATACCTAAGGCATTACATTGTTCCTCATACATCCCTCTCATCTCAACAAATGTGGGACACTGTTGGGTGAGGTGATCTACCCCGCCACACACAAAACATGGTCCAAAAGACTCTGCATGATTAGCCACGTGTGTTGGCTTTAAGTCCTTAGTCTTTAACACCTCTAGCTCCCTAGTGAGCATCTCAACCTTAGCTTTTAGGTTATCCTCTTCCCTGAGATGGTAAATTCCACCACCATTTGGGTTTCCTGTAGGTCGTGACCTATTTGTGCTCTCAGTAACACTAGGTCCAGTCCAAGTGTGAGCTTTTTCAGCAAGCTCATTGAGGTATTCTATGGCCTCATCAGGATCTTTCTCTAAGAATTCACCATTACACATCATCTCTACAAATTGGCGCTCTCTAGGTGTAAGTCCCTCATAAAAATAGCTCACTAAGCGCCAATTCTCATACCCATGGTGAGGACACATACTCAAAACTCCTTAAATCTCTCCCAAGATGATACAAAGTCTCACTATCCTTTTGTGCAAAAGTGGAGATTTGCCTTTTTAAAGCATTGGTTTTATGATCAGGAAAATACTTATGAAAAAATGCTTGAGTCATCTCATTCCATGTCCCAATAGATCGTGGTCTCAGCGAGTATAGCCAACTCTTAGCTCTATCCTTTCAAAGAAAAAGGAAAGAACTTAAGTCTCACAACGTCATCAGTTACATTTTGACTATGAAAAGTCGCAACTACTTCCTCAAACTCCCTAATGTGCACATATGGATTTTCATTTTCCAAGCCATGAAAAGTAGGGAGTAACTGTATCATCCCTATTTTAAATTCCAGTTGGCGAGTATTAGCTGGAAACATGATGCATGATGGTGTGGCTGTGCGTGTAGGGTGGAGGTAATCCTGAAGGGTCCTAGTGGGTTGATCTCCGTGTTCACTCATTTCCTCAGAATTAGAAGAAGTATCAAACAAATGATTAGAAAAATCAGACTCTGACTCTTACTCAGGTCTACAAGCAAACCGACCCAAGGCGTCTCTATACCTATGCATGCAAGATAAAGAAAAATGCAAGACTAAAAAAAACTACAAAAATAAAATAAAGATGCAGCAAGCTAAAAGAGGGAACGAAGTTACCGCCTTTACAAACTACTGAAAAGAAAAAAAAACTGTCTAGCAATTCTTCTATCGTCTCCCGGCAACGGCGCCAAAATTTGATTACGCCCAAAGAATAATGCGGTAGTTGTAGCACAGCTTTGGGGTGTCGATTCCACAGAGAGAAAAATTAAAAGAATAGCAAAAGGAACAAAGAAACTAAAGAAAAATATTAAATGATCAATGGAGAACAAAGATTAATTTTAAATGCAAATTGAAGTGAAGCAGAGTGACTAACGGAAAAAGTACTCAAATTTGACGAACAGTAAAGCGTCGGGAATCCCTTGCACAACTCCGGTATTTTAATTATTCTTAATTCAATGAATAACTCAATTGGGAACTCAATTCCCAAAATTCCCAATCGAAGGTATAGATTTATAAACCAAAATTAAACCAAATGTAATCCTTTGAAAACCATTCACCACTTTTAGAATAATTATTTTCCCTATTGAGAAAATCCAACGACGACAATATACTCAAGGAGCGATATTGCAGTAGAGAAGTAAATCAATATAGATAAATAATTGATCCAAACATAATCAAAGAACTAATCCATTCAATAGAAAAAGCATTACTGAATCCATAAACAGAATAAATTCTATGATTATTCGGAGAAGAAAACATCAACAATGAATTGAGAATGATAAAACAAAAGAGTTTTAGTAATTTAAAATCAAATACACAAATTAAGAATGAATTGAAAATACCGTCTAGTGTGCAAGTTCATCCCTAGCCCCACTTGAGAATTTAGTCCCCATACTAAGATGAACGAAAAAAAATTCTAGAGAAAAAAACCTCGAGTCCCAAGTCTGCTCCCCCCACCTCCTTACAATAAAAAGTTTAGCTTATATATGTCCCCCAACAAAACCCTAAAAAACTAAATAATAAAAAAAAAAAAAAGGCTAAAAAAATCCTCTGGTTTTCGGGCTTGGATTGTGGCACACTTTTGACCCAGTAAACGTTCGAATTAGAGAAATCCCATCTCACAATGAATTGTATCCCCTTAAGATATCTTTCGAACGCATCAAGAATTGCATCATCCGATATGTGAGTGGAAAGTTACGATCAAAATACTAAAATATGTCCAGGCTGTCTCCTAGCGAATTTCAGACTTGGACTTCTTGCAGTTTCCTTTTGTGATCCTTTTTCCTTTTTTTTTTTTTTTTCTCTTGATCCAAATTGCTCTCAACCCTATGAGAGTCCTCCTTTGAATTTGACTGGGCTTTGACTTGCTCTTTTATAAAATCTGAAATTAAACATAAAAATCTGCTTAGGAGTATCCCAAAGTAAATAGCAACTCAATTCAAGAATACACATTAATTCCAATTATTTCTATTCACATTTTAGCATTTTAGTCCAATAATAGGGTATCTAGAGAGCACTTTCGTACACTCATCACGTGTATCTGGGGACTGAGGGAAAATGTTGTCGTAATTTCTAAAGCATCGGTCACAATAGTCGGGTCAATTACGTGCAATACGTGATATTGTAAATTTGAATGGGATAGGACCTTTCACCCGAAGAAATGGAGTCTAGTGTGAATGTCATCATTGTTTGCCTTATTGCTTGTGTTATTGTTTGCATTATTGTTTGTATTTTCATCTTTGAAGGAACAATATGGGTAAAAGCTAGATTTATGAGGCTGATAGACTCAAAATTGTAAAGTATAGTGATGGTGTTCGGGATTTTATGAGTGTTGCCCGTAGTTATGCAGATAGTCGTGGACTGATAAGATGTCCATGTAAGAGATGTAAGAATGTGTTATTCAAACATGAAGACGAGATGGAGGATCATTTATTCATAATATGGTTTGACCAGAGTTACACTCATTGACTATTTCACGGAGAGTCGATTTCTGAAGTTCCTAATGGGGTAGTCACTTTAGAACCTAAACCGAGTAGTGAAGACTCTGACGGAAACATAAATGATGATATGAGAGACATGTTAAAAGATTTTGAGGTGGGACCAGGGGTTGATGAGAACGCTGGTGAAAATATTTATGGTCCTGAAACAGTCGAGACTGGGTCTGGAGACGGGTTTTCGCGTATACCAAGTTATGGGCAGATGCTGAGCGAGAGTTGTATCCCGGGTGTAAGAAGTACTCGAAGTTGTCTTTCGTTGTTAGGTTACTTCATGTGAAGTCGAAGAATAATTTGACTGTAAAGGCGTTTGAAGATATGTTGAGCTTGATAAAAGATGCGCTACCGGAGGGGAAGACACCTCTTAAATCTTATTATAAGGCGAAAAATTTAAGGAAGAATTTAGGATTTGGCTACGATAACATATATGCGTGCTTAAATGACTATGTATTGTTTTGGAAGGAGCACAGTGAGTTACAAGAGTGTCCGGTGTGTGGGGAATCGAGGTGGAAGTACAGTCAGAATAGCAAATCAAAGGTTCCTCAAAAAGTGTTGCGGCATTTTCCCTTGAAACGAGGTTGCAGAGATTGTTTCTATCAAGGCAAACGACAACGGATATGCGGGCACCAAGAGAAGCGTGTGGTTGAAGATGGGGTGATGAGGCATCCTGCAGACTCTAAGGTATGGAAGGACCTCGATAAGAAGTATGAATGGTTTGGTCAGGAATCTCGGAACGTCCGGTTGGGTTTGGCATCTGATGGGTTCAATCCGTTTGGCAACATGAGCTTATCGTATAGTATATGGCCAGTGTACTAATTCCATACAATTTGCCGCCATGGAAATGTATGAAGGATTCAAGTTTTATGCTGTCGTTGCTTATTCCGGTCCAAGAAGTCCCAGGAATGATATCGACGTCTACTTGCAGCCATTGGTAGATGAGTTGAAGGACTTATGGGAAAATGGAATGCAGACGTACGACGCAGCTGTGTCAAGTTCATTGTTACATGCTGCTTTGCTTTGGACAATAAATGACTTCCCCGCTTATGGTAATCTCTCAGGTTGGAGTACGAAAGGACGGTTAGCATGCCCTAATTGCAATGCGAACCAACATCATTTTGGTTGAAACATGGGGGCAAACATTATTTTTTGGGACATCGCCGGTATTTGCCCGCGATCCATGGGTGGAGGCATGATGTCGACATATTTGACAGGAAAAAAAAATTTAGAGCAGCGCCTGAAGAAGTTACTAGAGAGGAGATACTTCAACAACTTGAATCGGTACCGTTATGTTTGTTTGGAAAGACTCAGAAGAAGAGAAAACAGGCTAACAATGAGTTAAGTTGGATGAAGCGCAGCATATTCTTTGAGTTGCGTACTGTCAGAGTTGAAACTTTGACATAATTTGGACGTCATGCACATAGAAAAGAATATTTGTGACAATGTATTGGGAACTTTGATGAACGTCGATGGTAAGACAAAGGACAATTCTAGTGCTCGACAGGACTTGGCATTAATGGCCATTAAAAAGGACTTGCATTTGCAAGTTCGGGGTCAGCAGGAGGTGATGCCTCAAGCATTATTTACTTTAACAAAGATGAACGTAAGAAGTGTTGTGAATGGCTGAAGGGTGTCAAGTTTTCGGATGGATACGCCTCTAACATATCCCGATGCATGAATATAAATGAAGGGAAAATAATGGGTATGAAGAGTCACGACTCACACGTCTTGTTGCAACGACTGTTATCGACAATGATACACGGATTGTTAGGAAACGAAGTATGTACAACGTTGATTGAGTTGAGCTTATTCTTCAGAGACTTGTGCTCAAGAACAATACTTTTAGATGTTGTGGACCAGTTAGAGAAGGACATCATAATGATTCTTTGCAAGTTGGAACATATATTCCCTCCATCATTTTTTACTATTATGGTTCATTTAACTGTTCATTTACCTTTGGAGGTGAAACTTAGGGTCCAGTTCAATTCTGGTGGATGTATCCAATAGAGAGGTATATGGGGAAGACAAAGTATTTCGTTAAGAACAGGGCATAGTGTGAGATTTTAAATTTTCAGCAATGATACACTGGTTTTAAATTTTTATTATTTATTATTTAAATAAATGACTTAGGTATTTTAATATGCACGTTTTATATTTCTTTTGGTGTATAGAAAAATCCAAAATCTGATGAGATTAGTCCTGCGTTGCTTTATAAAAAGACGCATACTAATAAGGATGGCATGTGGACATCAGAAGATGCACAGAAAAATTTTGTAAGTTGTAATGTTAGATTTAATGATGCATTCGTGTGCATTTATGTTTCATATGTGCTAGTTTTTATCTTCTTTTTTAATTTTGTAGGAAAAAATGGAGGCGTTATAGTTGCAGCACGAGTCAGAGGGAAAGTCATACACCGAAGTGGAGATTTTGCTGAGTGTTGGGGACGAAAGTGGGTTACGTGTGAGGTTTAGGCCGTTCAGTACGGTCTGTTGGATCATCTTCATCAGTATCGTCCGTTGATTTGTCCTGGAGGTTGGAGAGGCCAGATTACAGATTGAGGAAATGAGGGCTAGACAATTGGAATATGAAGCACTTCTCTTCAAGCGATCAGATGTGGACCAGACGATGCGAAAGCATCTGTAGATGATGGAGGAGCAGCAACAGAAGAAAGACGAAGAGCTGATGCAGATGATGGTAGAGCAGCAATGGAAAAAAGACGAAGAGCACCGGAAGATGATGGAGGACAGCAAAGGAGCCTAGTGGAACAACAAGAACGGAGGATGCAACTAATGGCGGAGCAGATGCGTGAGCAGCTGGTGGAGCAGATCAGACAGCTGCAATCTCGTTCGACACCCAAATGAAAATTTGGATAGATTTATATATTTTTACTACTTTTTCAGTACTTATCGATTACGTATTTTATTTACTTTTAATAACGATTGCATATTTGTAGATATTTTATTATATTATGAGCATTGAATATCTTTCTATTTATATTATTTTTAAATTATTTTTAAAATTTTAATTAAATTAATTCAAATACAAAGAAAAACGTTCGAACGGTATAAAAGGTCTTCCGAACGGTTATTTGGCATTGATAACGTGTGCACGCATAACTATCCGTCTGCACACAACGCGTTAAATTCTTCCATCCACATGGTTATTTTCGTGTGCACACGATCTTTTATTAAGCAAACGTGCGCACGATACAACGATACGTTCGAACATGTTCAACTGAACAAGCGTCCGAACTTTATACGTCGTTCGAACGGATTTTGAGGATGACAAATAAGTATTTCATCATAAATGAAACAACGATGCGGACGTCTTTACGAAAGCGTCTGGACTCCATGTATGGATGTTCGGACAATGTTGTATATCCATGCGCACGGATTGTACATGACGAAATTCATTTCGTGGCCTTGGACGAACCATTTGCATGAGTTGTCCGAATGTATGGAGAGTACGTTCGCACAACTCATGCGAATGGATAGATTGTACTGGGCATGACGATTTTGCAATTTCATCGCTATGACACAAAACTGTTCGGATGGTGTTGTAAAACGTCTAAACAGTTTCGAGCGACAGAACGCTAAAATCATCACCCAAAACTTTGGCTGACGGGCTTTAGGTGACAAACCGGATGACAACTCGGTTTTGTCACCCAAAACGTTAGCTAACGAAATTAGTACTTTGTTTGTCACCCAATTTCTTTTTTCTTGTAGTGACATAATTAGCCGACCTCAGTTGTGCTATGATACCCCCACCAGTTAACACAAATTGCAACTAGGTTTTTATTGATGCAACCCAACATAAGTACATTACGATACGCATTATCAATTGTTAATTATCTACTGAATATAAAACCTTACGAAGTATAATATTCTGAAATTGAATGTTTTAGTACTTTGATTGCAAAAAAAGAATGTTTGAGTACTTTGCCTTAAGTAATCAATATGTGACGGGCCAGGTAAAATTAATCCACACATTGATTAATTCTCAAATCAGACTTTTCGATAATTTCAAGAGAAGTTATCTAATTATAATTAGTCCAATAAGGAGTCTTATAATATGCAGGATAAAATCGTGCGTACGTAACTCTTATTTATTCCCAGGTGTCTTGCGGATTAATCAAAAAGATACGTACGTATATATATACCCAGAAATAAGATATAGGGCCTTGACTGGTTCGTGAGGTCGAGCTGCTAATTATTATAAACTAAGCGTGAATTTCTGGACGAAAATAATTCAAAGCTTAAGAGGTTTAAATATTAATGAAGTGTAAAATGAAACATCTTCTTTAAGTAATTATATCTTGGGACGGCAAATCCTGGTCCAGGAGAAGCATGATATACATAAAGGAGAAGCTGTCTGCCTAGGAAAAAAACAAAAAGGAGAAGCGGTCAAAATTGTTGATTATGTGGAACGAATACATGACATCTACAGCTAGGATTTAGATATACGGCCAGCATGACCCGTGACAAGAGATCGAGACGACCACATTAATTAATTAGCCTCTTAGAATATTTATGTGACATACAATGTACAAGAGCTATCGCGTTCAAGAACAGAAATCCGACAAGAATTATTTTAACGAGTCAAAAGTTTGCTTAGCTTAGAGGAAGGGGAAAAAGTCAAAGCCTGCATAGTTATGGAATCAAACTTCGCTACCCACCGGGTTTTCTGATCACCTTATATTGCCCTATAAGTACCAAATTCCAGCAATGCTTTCCCATCGCACTTCATTTCTTTTCTTCTTCTTCCCAAGATGGTTTCAATTCGCGTGAGAAAAAATCTTCTATCCCTTCTTGTAGTCGGAATCTTAGCAGGGGTGGTGCCCGGGTATGTCAAGGCTCAAAACTGTGGTTGTGCCGCAAACCTGTGTTGCAGCCAGTACGGCTACTGTGGCACTGGGGATGCGTACTGCGGCGTAGGGTGCAAAGGAGGCCCCTGTTATTCATCTGCTCAAAACTGTGGTTGTGCGGCAAACCAATGTTGCAGCCAATACGGCTACTGTGGCACTGGGGATGCCTACTGCGGCCAGGGGTGCAAAGGAGGCCCCTGTTATTCATCCCCTTCACCGCCTAGTACCAATGGCATTTCGGTCTCTGATATCGTGACAGATGATTTCTTTAACGCAATACTTAATCAGGCCACTGGAGACTGTCCGGGAAAAAGCTTCTACACAAGAACAGCATTCCTTGATGCTCTCAATGCGTACAGTCAATTCGGCCAGGATGGTTCTCCTGATGATTCTAAGCGTGAGATTGCTGCGTTCTTCGCCCATGTCACACATGAGACTGGATGTAAGATCTTACTGCCTCTCTTACATACCCATAAAACTACGTATTTTATAATAAAATATATGCACCAAAATTAATATTCATATAGCTGACAATACTTTTCGTCCCACGTACCTTAAGCAAATAGCTTGCATGTGCGATCTGTACTAATAAATCCTATTATATAGCTAACACGAATATTGTTGATTTATGGACATTAACTTCTACAAAAGACTTAAACGGGACCTGTATCTTTTATTTTTCTTCAACCATACATATTTGTGTGTTCTAGTCAATTAATTGAAGTAAAATGTTTGGTTTTTGTGCAGCTTTTTGCTATATCGACGAGATAAATGGTGCCTCAAACAACTACTGTGATGCGAGTAACACACAGTATCCGTGCAACCCTAGCCAACAATATTATGGTCGTGGACCACTTCAGCTAACTTGGAATTACAATTATGGAGCAGCCGGAAATAGCAATGGATTCGACGGATTGAACTCTCCCGGAACTGTGGGCACAGACCCCATCATTTCATTTAAGACCGCATTGTGGTTCTGGATGAATAATGTTCACCAAGTCTTAAGTCAAGGGTTTGGGGCAACAATTCGAGCAATTAATGGTGCAGTTGAATGTAATGGTGGAAACCCTGCTGCTGTCCAATCTCGTATCCAGTATTACACTCAATATTGTAACCAATTTGGTGTAGCTACCAGTGACAATCTAAGTTGCTAGGATACACGTTTACTTTCTTAAATCCTTGATTGGATATCGTTGTATGAAATAAATATGATAAATAAAGTGCCAACTGATTTCTTTAATTGGAAAAATTGGGGATCAAATTGCGTCCAGCTTAGAAAAAATAAGGATACAAGAGAACTATATATCATTTTATAACCTCAGCCTTGATGGACTTCTGATAGCTCTCTTTACTATATTTTAATTGGTTTGAACAATATGCATGTCCTCCTGATCACAGGTGTTCTAGCAGGTATAAAATTTGGATCTTTTGATTAGTTCCTATATATTGGGGAATAGCATAGAGGTAGAGATCGGGACCAAACCCCAGTCCGGGGGTTGATATATAGGCGTTCCAAGGTTGTGTACATGGGCAGGGGAGACGAACTGGAGGTTTCAATATATATTTGAGGCGTTTGAAAGAGGATAGTACCACCATAAAGGAGTGGACAACGTCTCAAGTTTGTTTGATTGAATCAGGCTAAGAAAATTGAAAATTCTGCTTGATCCATTAATTAATAAAGGTTAGTATATAGACTGATCTACGTACCATATATCCCGAGATATCTTAGGAAACCAATAATTTATTTCATTAAGGAACCTGACATATATGACATATGAATTAGTTTGTGACCGACCAATTTATTCCCAGGTGTTATCTTCGCAATTTTCCATGCAATAATCTGAATCATATTCTTCAACATATGAATGAATAATATCATGAATGGGATTTTCAAGTGTATAAATGAATATGAGATATGTTGAATAAACTGCAATAATAAATAAAAATGCAAGTAATATAGGCATGTTATGATCAAGATGTAAAAGGAGATTTAATAATAGAAACAACTCTTGATTCATAATGAAAGATAAGAGTTCTTACTTGATACAAACTTGTACACACTTGAAAATTTGATTTACAGACACTTGTACAAAAACACTCTGATAAACAAGATGATTGAACAGAGATTATGAAGGTAATACGAAGGAGGAAGGAGATATCGGAAAGATAAGGGAAGTAAAAGAGTGGGAGAGATAGGTGGAGATATCTGTGGAACATTGCGAAGATAACACCTGGGAATAAATTGGTATCAGAGCCATCATACATTGCATTAACATTCGCCTATACTTTACTATTCTAAGTCCCTCTCTGTAAGATCACATTACTTTTGATCTTTTAAATTTTCATTTCATTCTCAAGTGTCAATTTCCTAAGACACTAGTGAAACGTTGGACTTCACCTGAAAAGCCGTTGGATTAGCTGTGAGAAAGGCCGGACCTGGTTGGTGCGACCCGTTTCATAGTTTCTTTTGAAATCACACTTCAGCATGAAAGGATTATTTAAACGATCAAATAGTAGTCGTAGTCTAGCAAGTGGAACTTCTAATAGTAGTAGTATAGATAATATCAGCATAGATAATACTGCATCACATATTAATACTGATGATTATCATGTATCCTTAGGCACTAATAAACCATTAAATAATTGGATTATACCTAAAGTAAAAGATTCTCAATTATATAAACAATCTACTTTTAAGTTTAATACTGATTATGCTATTAAAACAATAGAACAATTAATTCCAATAGGTAAAGAATATGAAATTTTATATTTATTAAATTCAACTATGATTCAAAATCATATTAACCAAGGTTTTAAATATATGCATATGGGTCTTGTTCAAGTTGCTGTTACACCTTTAACAAGACAAGGTTTAAATGCTTCTGTTTATTATGTCTTCGTGATGGACGACATAATCAATTTTCAAATTCTTTACTTGGAATAGTAGAATCGTCCTTACATCAAGGACCTATCTATTTTAATTGTTACCCTTGTTTTCCTTTATCTTTAACAGATCCTACTATTTTACATTCTTTAATATTAAATATTAAATCAATGGGTCATGATATGATGGAAGGTGCTCAATACCTTGCTGTTGTATATAGACTCCATTATAAATTAATGAAGATAACCCTTGATCCTAGATCAAAGGTACGTCCTCATTCAGGAGAAACTTTACTTTTAACTACTAATAATGAATTTTCCAATATTACTATACCTCGTATGATTAAATGGGATGATATTATATTACCAGATGATTGGAAATACCTTTAATAACTCCACCTCCTAAAAAAGAAAAGAAAGCCATTGAATATTTTACTCAACATAATGATGGTTCCGTCACTTTATCTTTTCAAAAAGAAGCAAATCTCAACCGTTCTTTTTCCAGACGATCATTTTCCTCTACACCATCAAGATTTCAATCTGCTTTATCTTCTTTTAAACCTACTACATTAAGACCATCCACATCTAATGAACCTATAATAGAACCTCCCATCCCAGAAACAATTTACACAGATCATAATCTTCAATTCCCAAGATACTCAGAAGGCATACCATCTATCCATCTCCTTCTGAACCTCCTGTTAAAACTTCACCTACACAATCAGAAATTTTTACATTACAACGTAATAATACTATACATGTATTACAAAAGGAATATACTATTAATAAAACCTTAATACAAGAAGATTTTAATGCTTTACATAATATGTCTAAAAGATTATGGTTTTTATCTACTTATAATCAGGAAGAACAAGCATTAATAAGACAAACATATTATCAATATATGCAAAATATGCAACAAGATATATATTTTTTCCAATGGTTTGAACATCATTTATCAACATTGAATGTCATTACAAAAACTATACCATGGTTAACTACGAATAGTCAAAAAATATATGAATACTATCCACCTAAAACTACAATTAGTATTGATCATCAAGAAAAACAATATTTTGCTACTCCTTATAAAACGAATGCATTAAATAATAATGATAAAAATTTTGATAATATTATACAACAAAATAATTATACTAATACATATTTACAAAAAATAGGAGAACATTTACAAACAATAGAAACAAATATCAAACCCACACCTCATAAAACTACACTTGAGACTCCTATGTTTTTACCTCCCACTAAAATCCCTCGATTAACAAATGACACAAAATTAGATAAAATCAATGAAATGTTAGAAAAATTATCTTTACATGATACTACTAAAAATATTGCATCTACATCCAAAAATACTTTACATACATTAAACTATACAGATACAAATATATCATCCAAAACCGAAGAAGACGAAGAAGAAGCATATTCAATAGATTCGATAGAAGAACTAGAAAATCAGTTTGAAACATTAAGTCTAAATAAATTACATACTAAACAAAAACATGCTCAAATTTCACATAAATATTATAATACTAATCATCGTAATTATTATCCAAGACCAACCCCTCCTGATACACAATATGAAGAAAGACATTTAGTTGCTACTTCTGCTTTTTCAGAACAAAATATTTATGAATGGAATATAGACGGTATAGCTGAATATGAAATATTAAACGTTCTTCATGAGATGTCTATGTATGCTAGTGTATTACGTGGTACTGATAAAAAAGAAAGAGATGTTACTGAATGTATTATATGTGGTTTTTCTGGTCAATTAAAAAATTGGTGGGATAGATATCTTACTGAAGAAGAAAGAACAACAATATTAACTGCCGTTGAAAGAGATAATGATAATAATCCTATTGTAGGCACTGATGGCCATACTAAAAATGATTCATGTATGACTTTATTATATACTATAACATTAAATTTTGTTGGAAATCCTACTATATATCGAGAAAGAGCTTATGATTTTCTTCTTAATTTAAAATGCCCTACTCTTGCCGATTTTTGTTGGTATAAAGATATATTTTTAACTAAAGTATATTTACGTGATGATTGTAATCAAGTATATTGGAAAGAAAAATTTATTGCTGGTTTACCTACTACTTTTTCACAAAAGGTTAAATCAAAACTTATGAATAATCAAGGTATCATAGAGTATAATACATATACTTATGGTTCATTAATTAATATCATTAATAAAACAGGTTTAACTTTATGTAATGATATGAAATTAAAAAAAACTTTAGAATTAGATAAGAAAAATACCCGTAAGGAATTAGGCGGTTTTTGTGCTCAATATGGTTTTACCAATCATCCTTTACCTCCTTCAAAAAATAAAAGAAAACCATATTATAGAAATTATAAATATTCTAAACCATATAAATCTAAGAGAAGATATGCACAAAATGATAATAAAAAACCTTCCTCATTTAAACCTAAGTTTCGCAAAACCACAAAAGGAAAATCTCCAAAAAATCAACCCCATGTTTGTTGGAAATGTGGTAGAACTGGCCATTTTGCCACTAAATGTTATGCCAAAAAAGCCATTAAAAATTTAGATATTCCATTAGAACAAAAACAACATATTGCCAAATTATTTCTAAATGAATCATACACTCTCACTTCTTCTGATACAGATAATGATAGTACTGATAGTTCATCGTCTAAGGTTAAAATATGTAATTGTTTAGATGATATTTGTCAATGTAAAGAAAAACAGATATTTATGTTAACACAAACAGATCAATTATTATTAGATGCTATAACTCAAATATCTGATCCTATCTTACAACAAGAATATTTATTAAAAATGAAAGCTTTGACACATAAAGAAGAAAAACCTATACATCTACCACATCAACCTAAATACTATGATTTTAATAAAGTTTTAGAACGATTTGATAAACAACCACAACAAATATTACATTAACTACTTTACATAAAGAAATACAAATACAAAAACAAGAAATAAAACAATTACAAAATACACAAGCTAATTTAATTCAAATTACAGATAAATTATTAACAGAAATATGTCTTCTAAAAACACAACATACAACTGAAAATAATGATACTACATTAACTATATCTGATTTACCTCAATCTTCCATTCCATCTACTTCTACTACATTTGAACCCTTTTTACAAATCATTGATCGTATTATATTTCAAAAATGGCATGTTGAAATAACTATACGTATTCATGATTTTACTTTCACAACTATAGCTTTAGTAGATTCTGGTGCTGATCTAAATTGTATACAAGAAGGGCTTATTGATTCAAAATATTTTGAAAAAACAACCGAACGCTTATCTCAAGCTGACGGTCAAAAATTAGCTATCAATTATAAAATTCCAAATGTACATATATGTAATAATGGTTTTTGTTTTCAAACTACTTTTGTATTAGTAAAAAACTTATCTTCTAAAGTAATATTAGGAAATCCTTTCCTTGCTCTATTATATCCTTTTATTGTCACAGAACAAGGTATTACTTCAAAAATATTAGGACAAGATGTTACTTTTACTTTTTATTACCCTCCTTTTACAAAAGATATACAAGCTCTTAAAAATGTCTCCATACATAAAGAAATTCATCGTTTACAACAGGATAAAATTTATCGTAAACAACAACATCTGCATTTTCTACAAAAAGAAGTAATTTATAAAACGATTGAAGAACAACTACAAGATTCTATATGTCAAAATGAAATAAAAACATTTCAAAAACATTTAGAAGATACAGTTTGTTCTACTTTACCAAATGCTTTCTGGAATAGAAAAAAGCATATTATTTCTTTACCATATGAACCTGATTTTTCAGAACGAAATATCCCTACAAAAGCAAGACCCATTCAAATGAGTCAAGAACAATTAGAATTTTGTAAACAAGAAATTCAATTATTATTAGATAAAGGTCTTATTCGTCCTTCTAAATCACCATGGAGTTGTGCTGCTTTTTATGTTTGGGGCAAAGCTGAATTAGAAAGAGGTGTACCTCGTCTTGTTATTAATTATAAACCTTTAAATAAAGCTTTACGTTGGATTCGTTATCCTATTCCTAATAAAAAAGATTTACTTAATCGACTTACATGATGCTGTATTTTCTCTAAATTTGATATGAAATCCGATTTCTATCAAATTCAGGTGGCAGAAGAGGATCGTTATAAAACTGCTTTTACGGTCCCTTTTGGTCATTATGAATGGAATGTTATGCCTTTTGGTTTAAAAAATACTCCTTCTGAATTTCAAAATATTATGAATGATATTTTCACTCCATATACTGATTTTACTTTAGTCTATATTGATGATGTTCTTATTTTTTCTAAATCTATTAAACAACATTGGTTCATTTAAATAAATTTCAAAAAATAATTGAACAAAATGGTTTAGTTGTATCTGCTCCTAAAATAAAATTATTTCAAAAAAGTAAGATTCTTAGGTCATACAATATATCAGGGTACTATTACTCCTTTTACACGTGCTATTGAATTTGCTGATAAATTCCTGACAAAATTACTGATAAACAACAATTACAACGTTTTCTTGGTAGTTTAAATTATGTTGGTGAATTCTATAAAAATTTAAGATTAATATGTAAACCCTTATTTAATAGATTAAAGAAAAAACCATTACCCTGGACTGATAAACACACAGCAATTGTTCAACAAATTAAAAAGCATGTAAAACAATTACCATGTCTTGGTATTGCATCACCACATGCATTCAAAATAGTAGAAACTGATGCATCTAGTATAGGATATGGTGGAATATTAAAACAACGCATGCATGATTCATCCATTGAACAAATAGTAAGATATCATTCACATGCATGGAATACTACTCAACAAAAATATAGTACTATTAAACAAGAAATTTTAGCTCTAGTCCTTTGTATCTTAAAATTTCAAGATGATTTATTAAATCAAAAGTTTTTAATTCGCATTGATTGCAAATCAGCAAAAGAAGTGTTAGAAAAAGATGTTAAAAATCTTGCATCTAAACATTTATTTGCCAGATGGCAAGCCCTTCTTTCTGTTTTTGATTTTGACATTGAACATATCAAAGGAACATCCAATTCCATTCCTGATTTCTTAACCCGTGAATTTTTATAGGGAAAATGAGTTCTTCATCATCTAATTCTAAAAAATTATCCTATGATGATTTTCTTTCAGACAATACCTTTCCTCCTTTTCCATTTCGTGGTCCTTCTCCCATCAATACTCCGACACCTACTCTTCCTTTGCAAAATTCCTTTACTGTCCTTGGTCAAATAGCAAATCCTAGAAGTCCTACTCCTCGTATACCTGGTCCTCGAGCTCCTCCTTCTACCATAATATCTCCTACTACTTTTAGTCAAAAAGTACTAAATCCTGAGAGTTCTACCTCCACAATACCTCCTACCAATGACAATATCATTCCAAAAGACTATATCAAACATGTTACCATTATTGAAGAACCCTATCTAAGTCTACAGGATCCATATCAAACAGCCTCACAAATATTACCCCCTGGTTGGAACTATGTTCCAAAGAATCCTTGTTTTACACAAGCTTTTATCAATATATATTAATGGATACTAAATCTGTGGAATTTGAACAAACTCCTTGTAAATATGATCCTTCTAGAATTGGTTTTTCAAAATTTACAATACGAAGGATTATATCTGCAAAAGAATGGGGACAGCCTTGGACTTTCGTTCATTGTCTGTACCTTATAAAAATTTTAAACATATTACATATTATGATTATGTGGACGCATGGACATTTTCTTTATTTTTTGATAATCAAAACCATCGTCACACATGGTTTATAAGATTCAAAAATTTTCAAACAGATATCATTCCTGATTGGTTTATCCAATGGTGGGAATGTTTTGGTTCATCAGAAATATTATTTCCCCCAGCACTAAAAAAGGTCTTTGACCATTGATCTAAAGAACCCTTTGATACCCCTTCTTTACCCAAATACCCTGCCATGAAAAATCCTCTTGTGAAAAAGATTCCCCTTGTCTTAAGATTCCATATCCAATTCAATTTATTACCATGGATATTAAGCTGGAAGTTTATCTTTACCCAACAAGATCATCTGAAAATCCTCTCACAAAAATTCTATATCAAATGGTGGTCCGTTTATAATTATGAAAATATTATTACTGCCATTAATCAAGCCCAACATCAGATTAAACAGCATCCTCCGGATTTCATATCAAATTTAGAGAAAATACAGGCATCATGTAGTCGATTAAGTAAATCTTTTTTATTAGGAATAGGATAACGAATCCAACGTAAAGCTTTATTTAAGGGTTTATAATTAATAACAAGACAAGGTACACCTCTTTCTAATTCAGCTTTGCCCCAAACATAAAAAGCAGCACAACTCCATGGTGATTTAGAAGGACGAATAAGACCTTTATCTAATAATAATTGAATTTCTTGTTTACAAAATTCTAATTGTTCTTGACTCATTTGAATGGGTCTTGCTTTTGTAGGGATATTTCGTTCTGAAAAATCAGGTTCATATGGTAAAGAAATAATATGCTTTTTTCTATTCCAGAAAGCATTTGGTAAAGTAGAACAAACTGTATCTTCTAAATGTTTTTGAAATGTTTTTATTTCATTTTGACATATAGAATCTTGTAGTTGTTCTTCAATCGTTTTATAAATTACTTCTTTTTGTAGAAAATGCAGATGTTGTTGTTTACGATAAATTTTATCCTGTTGTAAACGATGAATTTCTTTATGTATGGAGACATTTTTAAGAGCTTGTATATCTTTTGTAAAAGGAGGGTAATAAAAAGTAAAAGTAACATCTTGTCCTAATATTTTTGAAGTAATACCTTGTTCTGTGACTATAAAAGGATATAATAGAGCAAGGAAAGGATTTCCTAATATTACTTTAGAAGATAAGTTTTTTACTAATACAAAAGTAGTTTGAAAACAAAAACCATTATTACATATATGTACATTTGGAATTTTATAATTGATAGCTAATTTTTGACCGTCAGCTTGAGATAAGCGTTCGGTTGTTTTTTCAAAATATTTTGAATCAATAAGCCCTTCTTGTATACAATTTAGATCAGCACCAGAATCTACTAAAGCTATAGTTGTGAAAGTAAAATCATGAATACGTATAGTTATTTCAACATGCCATTTTTGAAATATAATACGATCTATGATTTGTAAAAAGGGTTCAAATGTAGTAGAAGTAGATGGAATGGAAGATTGAGGTAAATCAGATATAGTTAATGTAGTATCATTATTTTCAGTTGTATGTTGTGTTTTTAGAAGACATATTTCTGTTAATAATTTATCTGTAATTTGAATTAAATTAGCTTGTGTATTTTGTAATTGTTTTATTTCTTGTTTTTGTATTTGTATTTCTTTATGTAAAGTAGTTAATGTAATATTTGTTGTGGTTGTTTATCAAATCGTTCTAAAACTTTATTAAAATCATAGTATTTAGGTTGATGTGGTAGATGTATAGGTTTTTCTTCTTTATGTGTCAAAGCTTTCATTTTTAATAAATATTCTTGTTGTAAGATAGGATCAGATATTTGAGTTATAGCATCTAATAATAATTGATCTGTTTGTGTTAACATAAATATCTATTTTTCTTTACATTGACAAATATCATCTAAACAATTACATATTTTAACCTTAGACGATGAACTATCAGTACTATCATTATCTGTATCAGAAGAAGTGAGAGTGTATGATTCATTTAGAAATAATTTGGCAATATGTTGTTTTTGTTCTAATGGAATGTCTAAATTTTTAATGGCTTTTTTGGCATAACATTTAGTGGCAAAATGGCCAGTTCTACCACATTTCCAACAAACAGGGGGTTGATTTTTTGGAGATTTTCCTTTTGTGGTTTTGCGAAACTTAGGTTTAAATGAGGAAGGTTTTTTATTATCATTTTGTGCATATCTTCTCTTAGATTTATATGGTTTAGAATATTTATAATTTCTATAATATGGTTTTCTTTTATTTTTTGAAGGAGGTAAAGGATGATTGGTAAAACCATATTGAGCACAAAAACCGCCTAATTCCTTACGGGTATTTTTCTTATCTAATTCTAAAGTTTTTTTTAATTTCATATCATTACATAAAGTTAAACCTGTTTTATTAATGATATTAATTAATGAACCATAAGTATATGTATTATACTCTATGATACCTTGATTATTCATAAGTTTTGATTTAACCTTTTGTGAAAAAGTAGTAGGTAAACCAGCAATAAATTTTTCTTTCCAATATACTTGATTACAATCATCACGTAAATATACTTTAGTTAAAAATATATCTTTATACCAACAAAAATCGGCAAGAGTAGGGCATTTTAAATTAAGAAGAAAATCATAAGCTCTTTCTCGATATATAGTAGGATTTCCAACAAAATTTAATGTTATAGTATATAATAAAGTCATACATGAATCATTTTTAGTATGGCCATCAGTGCCTACAATAGGATTATTATCATTATCTCTTTCAACGGCAGTTAATATTGTTGTTCTTTCTTCTTCAGTAAGATATCTATCCCACCAATTTTTTAATTGACCAGAAAAACCACATATAATACATTCAGTAACATCTCTTTCTTTTTTATCAGTACCACGTAATACACTAGCATACATAGACATCTCATGAAGAACGTTTAATATTTCATATTCAGCTATACCGTCTATATTCCATTCATAAATATTTTGTTCTGAAAAAGCAGAAGTAGCAACTAAATGTCTTTCTTCATATTGTGTATCAGGAGGGGTTGGTCTTGGATAATAATTACGATGATTAGTATTATAATATTTATGTGAAATTTGAGCATGTTTTTGTTTAGTATGTAATTTATTTAGACTTAATGTTTCAAACTGATTTTCTAGTTCTTCTATCGAATCTATTGAATATGCTTCTTCTTCGTCTTCTTCGGTTTTGGATGATATATTTGTATCTGTATAGTTTAATGTATGTAAAGTATTTTTGGATGTAGATGCAATATTTTTAGTAGTATCATGTAAAGATAATTTTTCTAACATTTCATTGATTTTATCTAATTTTGTGTCATTTGTTAATCGAGGGATTTTAGTGGGAGGTAAAAACATAGGAGTCTCAAGTGTAGTTTTATGAGGTGTGGGTTTGATATTTGTTTCTATTGTTTGTAAATGTTCTCCTATTTTTTGTAAATATGTATTAGTATAATTATTTTGTTGTATAATATTATCAAAATTTTTATCATTATTATTTAATGCATTCGTTTTATAAGGAGTAGCAAAATATTGTTTTTCTTGATGATCAATACTAATTGTAGTTTTAGGTGGATAGTATTCATATATTTTTTGACTATTCGTAGTTAACCATGGTATAGTTTTTGTAATGACATTCAATGTTGATAAATGATGTTCAAACCATTGGAAAAAATATATATCTTGTTGCATATTTTGCATATATTGATAATATGTTTGTCTTATTAATGCTTGTTCTTCCTGATTATAAGTAGATAAAAACCATAATCTTTTAGACATATTATGTAAAGCATTAAAATCTTCTTGTATTAAGGTTTTATTAATAGTATATTCCTTTTGTAATACATGTATCGTATTATTACGTTGTAATGTAAAAATTTCTGATTGTGTAAGTGAAGTTTTAACAGGAGGTTCAGAAGGAGATGGATTAGATGGTATGCCTTCTGAGTATCTTGGGAATTGAAGATTATGATCTGTGTAAATTGTTTCTGGGATGGGAGGTTCTATTATAGGTTCATTAGATGTGGATGGTCTTAATGTAGTAGGTTTAAAAGAAGATAAAGCAGATTGAAATTTTGATGGTGTAGAGGAAAATGATCGTCTATATATATATATGTCTCTTCAATAATATTAATACACGTAGGGACGAATCTGAGAATTTACTATTGTGCGGCCCATTATATAAAAGAGCATTTTGGAGCTGGGCCAAAATAAATAAAACTTAAGAAATTGTTAAAAAAAAATCATAAAATTAAAGCCTTAAAAATAGGCTGGTTTTTTTAAAATTGAGGGGGCCGGCTGGGGCCGCGGGCCTAGCTCCTTCGTCTCTGACTAAACCCAACTAGGCGTCGTAATCAAGTTCTTGGTAATTCCTATATATCATGTAAGTTTTACTCGGCCTATTCCTATATATTGTTGTTTTTATTGTTATGATGATTTGTATTTATCCTTGTTGTTATGATAATCAAGCTAAACTAATTAAAATCTGCTAATTGCCTGTGATCGCTTCTTTTACTAATTGTATGATACTCCAACAAGTCATCAGTACGGTCGACCGGGTAATTAATCATGCATATCTAGAGCATTAATGCACTTAAACCAAAAATAAATAAGAAAAATCTTATTTGTGGTATGTTATATATGATAACAAAGAACATTGACGAGGTAAACTCGCCTTACTTAATTCTTGAGTTATTAGTAAATATAAAATCCGCGATCTGATGAAGTTGTGTTCATCAGTACAAGACGTTCAACTACACACCTTAATTTAAGGCTAGCCGTATGACTCGATCGGTATATATATACATAGATATTTGGGTGTGACCAGTAGGCTTACGACAACTAATATATCTGTATTCTTAAATATTGAAACGTTTGAGTCTAAAATCAACCCACAAATTGATGAATTAATTCTGAAACCAAAATCTTCCGATATGTTTGGGATATGCTTAATGCATTAATTTCAGTCGTCGCTAAGAAAGAAAAAGTCTAAAACTACAGGACAAAAGGAGGTTTATAATATGCAGGCTAGGGTCAAACGTACGTAACTGATCTTAATCCCAGTGTTAATTACTATATATTATTCTGTGTCTTGCTGATTGATTCAAAGAAACGATACCTAGAAGTAAGATAGGACCTTCGACAGCTGGTTCATAAGACCCGCTTAGGGTTGTTCGTCAAAGTGGTCCAAAGCTTAAGAAATTAAAATAATGAAGGGAAAATTAATTAAGTACTGCTTGGCCCGCGGAACGGAACCACTACTTCTTTAGCTTGGGAGCTGGGCAAATCCTGGTCCAGGTCCGCTGGATTCATCAGCTCCCATTTACATTGACCCAAATACTTTAAAGAACATCGTAGAGGTTTGGTGAAGAGGAAGCTGCTGAGAATGAATTACCCCCCGCAGCGTCGCACCATTCGGTTAGACGAGGCAACATGGTGCCAAGACAAGATTAATTTAACGTTTGAAATTTATGTTACAAAACCTGCAAGTTATCGCGCTCAAGAACAGATCACAAGTTGGACCAGAATTATATGAGCGAGTCAAAAGTCTAGCAGCATAGAGGAAGACGAGAGAAAGTCAAAGTCCACATGCAACGAGACGCGTCGCGGCGTACCGTACACGCCTACAAGAGAGCGTATATAGTTGTGTAATAAAACTAGCTAGTTACGAACTGGGTTTTCTCACCTTATATTTGTTCTATAAGTACCAAACTTCAGCATTCCTTCGGTATCACACATCATTTTCTTCCTTCTTCACATCTTTCCAAAATGGTTGCACTTAGCATGAGAAAGGACCTTCTAACCCTCCTTCTAGTTGGAATCTTAGTAGGGGCGATGTCCAGGTATGTGAAGGCTCAAAACTGCGGTTGTGCGGCAAACCTATGTTGCAGTTAGTACGGCTACTGTGGCACTGGAGATGCCTGTAGAAATCAGTGTTTGGTGATGGACACAAGATTGAGAGAGAAGTTCGTATGAACACAAGAGAGCTTTTGAGAATTACTTTCTGATCGTATAGAAAATGATAATCTGCTTACATGATAAGTGAAAAGCTGTGTTTATATACCAGCTACAGATAAGTAACTAACTCTATTAATACAACTAACAAAAGACTTAACAGCTAGATAATAACTAATGTCAATACGCCCCCTCAAGCTGGCTCATGGATACTATGAGTTCCAAGCTTGGATAAAAGATACTGAAATTGTGTTTTACCGAGAGCCTTTGTGAAGATATCTGCAAGCTGATGAGCAGAGGCAATATAAAAGGTTCAAAGAACACCTTTAGCAATCCACTCACGAATAAAGTGACAATCTATTTCCACATGCTTTGTGCAAGCATGATGGACTGGATTGGCAGCCAAAGAAATGGCAGACTTGCTATCATAGTAGATATAGGCTAGTGTGAAATGGACAACACGAAAATCAGAGCGAAGCTGTAAAAACCAAACAAGCTCACAACTAGTGGAAGCAAGAGCATGGTACTCTGCCTGATCAATAGAGCTCCTGGAAACTGTGCTTTGTTTCTTGGACCCCTAAGAAACCAAGGAATCCCTGAGAAAAAGGCAGAAGCCTGTAATAGAGCATCGGCTGTCAATGCTGTTGGTTTTTAGTCACAATCAATGTTTTGATAATAACAATAGAAGTAATTGAGATGTGAAGCAAATAAGATCCAAAATTAGCACGGAGCGATCAAGCAACATCCCTTTCAATGGAAGTGCTCTTAAAGTGAAGACTCAAGTTGCTAGGGTAAATTTTGTAACTCTATACTTCATCTTTAACAAAGATTTAAACCACACACTTGCATGTTTCTTCAAAACTTGCATAAACTGTTTTACCACTTGTTTTAAAGTTTAAAGATGTTTTAATGGCTTCAAATCATCCCTATTAAACTCCCAAACCATTTGTATATTTATGAGAAGTTAGTCTTTAAAATTGGGTATTTTAAGTTGGTCAAAATCGTGTTTTAAATCAACCGGATCATGTGCTTAAGTTGAGGAGGTCGACTGGCTGGTGAAGCGTCGACCAGTCTTTGACCGCTTGGTGTAGCGGTCGACCGGTTGTTTTTGAAAATATAGCTGTTTTGATTTCTAACATGATGACCGTTGGGTTTAACGGAAACCTAAGCGATCGACCGGCTCGTCGTGAATTTTTGACAGATCGACTCCCAATGGCTATTAATAGCTATTTATCTTATGAAGCCTATATAAAGTCATCCCCACGCCTTTTAAAAATTGCTGAATGACCAAAATCATTTTACCAAGGCTAAGAGTGATCAAAAACCTTTCAATCCTTATTCAAACATCATTCACACATAATCATCACTTTCACATCCTTATTATTGTGTGAAGCCTAAGAGATAGAAATTTCTCATTGTAACATCTACTCAATCAAGAGAGTTTTAGTAGGCATTTTCGTTCATCCCTATACACTTCTAAGAGAGTGATTCTCTTGTTTCCTTTTGGTGAGGGTTATTCATCAAAAGAAAGAGTTTAAAGAGGTTTGTTCTCAAACTCGTTCTTGAAGCTTGAAGAGGTTTTTCTCAAGCTCAAGTGTAAGGAAACCTTTCCCTTGGTTGAAGGGAGCATAGTGGAGAAACCTCAAGGCTCGGTAAAGGAGCTTGAGGGGTGGATGTAAGCGGGTTTGCCCAACCACCTAAAATATTGTGTTTGCTTCTCTTCCCTTATCTCCTTACATTGTGCTACTAGTTTTTTGTTCTAAGTTTTATTTCCATATTTGAGTTGCAATATATATTCTTGTGTTTAATCTTTTCATTGCAATCATTTCTCTTTGTGAGACTTATAGCTGGCAGACATTTTCTAAAGGGTGAGTTTCGAAAAAGTTTTGAAACCCAATTCACCCCCTCTCGGGTTACCTTAATCCTAGGTTTTACAAATGCATGCCACCCAATTTGAGTCACAAAAAGTGGTTAACTGAGTAGAAGAAGATGAGGGAAAAAATAGACCATGAGTAGGAGTAGATTTCAGATAACTAAGAACATGGTAGGTAGCATTGAGATGACTTTGTCCTGACTTATGCATGAACTAAGCAAGAGTATTCACAGAGTAAGAAAGATCAGGACGAGTGATAGTCCAATACAATAAGCGACCGATAAGACGTCGATAGGTGGAAGCATCAGTCAAGACATCAGAATCAGACTTAGAAAGCTTCAACTTTGAATCTATAGGAAAGGCAGCTGGTTTGCAACCCAAATATCCACTATCCTCCAGGATTTCTAAAGCATATTTACGCTAATTAATAGAAATTCCAGTAGTGGTACGAGTCACCTCAAGACCCAAAAAATACTTCAATTTTCTCAAGTCTTTGATCTTGAACCAAGCATCAAGGTAAGCTTTAACTAGAGGAATGTAGGACATGTCATTGGAAGCAAGAAGAATATCATCAACATATACAAGTAAAGCTGTAAAGGAGGAACAGTGAACCTTAGTAAAAAGACTATAATCAGCCTTTGATTGCTCATATCCAAGGGAAAAAAAAGCTTCGGAAAGTTTATGAAACCATTGCGACTTGCTTGCTTCAACCCATACAAGGACTTAAGAAGTTTGCAAACTTTTGACTCCCCTTCTTTGGCAAACCCTGGGGGAACTACCATATAAACTTCCTCTGTTAAGTCACCATGTAAAAATGCATTATTGACATGCAATTGCTCCAAAAACCAGTGCTGACTTACAACCAATGCTAAAAAACAATGAACATGAGACATTTTAGCTACCGAAGAGAAAGTCTTAGCATAATCAACCCCTTCAACTTGTGTAAACCCTTAGCAACAAGGCGAGCTTTATATCTCTCAGTAGAGCCATCAGCCTTGTGTTTAACCCGATAAATCCACTTACAATCAATAGCCTTATGACCCAAAGGCAAATCAGTAAGAATCTAGGTCTTATTGTTCTCAAGAGCTGTCATTTCAGCCTGCATAGCCTCTTGCCAATGAGGGTGTTGAACACCTTGGTGATAAGTCTTAGGCTCGATATGAGTGGAGATGGCTAAGGTAAAAGCTTTATGAGTAGGAGAGAGGTGATGACAAGAGAGATACCTGGATAGGTCAATGGCAGAAGTAGGAATCTGGTGCGGAGAGGAAGAAGGTAGTGAGCTTCCAAAAGAATGAGCCATCCTGCAATGAAAATCTTGAAGATAGGAAGGAGGCCTACGTATACGTGTGGATCGACGAGGAGGAGGAGAAACATCAAGGAACTCATGATATTTAGGAGTAAGATGATCAGATGATGTAAAAAAAGAAGACTCATCAAAATGTTCAGAGGATGATAAGACAACAGAATCATCAAATGAAAGATCATTGGGCACTGAAGTTGGAACAACAAAATCGGAATGAGCAGGAACGGAAGTGGACAAAACAGATTTAAAAGGAAAAGAATATTCATGAAAGATGACATCCCTAGAAATGGAAATGGAGTTGGACTGAAGGTCAAGCAACTTATAACCTTTAGAATTAAAGGGATAGCCGAGAAACACATATTTCCTAGCCCGAGCTTCAAACATGGATTTATGAGGTGCTGTATGGGTGGCAAAATAAAGGCAGCCGAACACTTTGAGATGATGGTAAGAAGGTTTGGTGTGGAACAACAGCTCATAAGGAGACTTGTTGTGGAGTAAAACAGAGGGAGTTCTATTGATGAGGTAAGTAGCCGTCATCACACAATCACCCCAAAATTTTAGAGGAAGGTTAGAATGAAACCGAAGAGCTCTTGCTACCTCCAAGAGATGTTTATGTTTCCTTTCAACAACCCCATTTTGTTGGTTGTATAAGGACAACTCATTTGATGAATGACACCACGAGTAGAGTAGAAAGTAGTTATGTTAAACTCGGGGCCATTATCCGACCTAAGAACCTTAATATCAGAGTGGAATTGGGTTTCAATGAAATTGAAAAATGACTCTAGAAAGAAACGAGTTTCAAACTTGAATTTCATAAGAAAAATCCAAGTACAACGCGTGTAATCATCAACAATAGTGAGAAAATATTGATTGCCATTTGAGGTTGCTATTGCAAATGGTCCCCAAATATCACAATGCACCATTTCAAAAGGATGAGAAGTTCGAATAGAACTAATGGGAAAATGAAGTCTATGTTGTTTTGCTAATGGACAAGTATCACAAGGAATATTATTCGAAGGAAAATGTACATTAGGCAAAACATCTTTAAGAAGATGCACTTAGCGAGGGGCATATGACCGAGTCTATTATGCCATACATCAGTGCTATTATTGACAAAAAAAAGACAACTAGGTGCTGAAGACGAGAAAAAAAAAAGGACTAGAAATGGAAGTGGAATCAAGCAAGTAATGACCACCCTTTAGGTCAGCCACTCCAATCGTCCTCCATGCATACAGGTCTTGTATTATACATTTGTTTGACAGAAAAATCAAACTAATGTTAGAGGAAGAGGTGAGTTTGCTGGTGGAAATGAGATTGAAAGTGAAAGAAGGCACATAGAGGACATTATGCAAAGTCAAATCAGCAAATAATTTGACAGTACCAATATGAGTAACACGAGCTAATTCACCATTTGGGAGGCTGACTGTGGTATTGACAGATTTACTAACATGAAAGAAAATTGATAGAAAACAAACCATGTGGTATGTGGCACCGCTATCAATAATCCAAATATTAGTGCAAGGTGAAGGTGTATGTGTGATAGAAGAAAGACAATGTGGATCACCTGCCATATTGACAGAACTGGAAGGTTGAGGAAGATCAAATGGTGATGAAAGTGTCAAAGGCGAAGTGGTCTGGAGCTGAGATTTCAGCAAGGTCAGAAATTGTTGAATCTGATCTTGAGAACCTAGAAGATTAGAATTGACTCTAGAATTATCCACAACAGCAGTAGCCTGATGTATAGAGGAATAAGAATTATTCCTTGAATCTGATGAACTTCGTTTCTTATGTACCTAGCCAGGAGGATGCCCATGTAATTCAAAGCATTTGTCATGTGTATGTCCCTTTCTATTATAGGATGTACAAACTAGACGATCTCTCTGAGTAGAAGCAAAACTAGGATGCTTCTGTGATGCAACAGCTACTACAACATTCAAAGTGTTTGACAACTTAGTTGCTGACATTGCAACATTCTCAAAAGAAAAACCAACACTTCGAGTAAAAGCACGATGTCGTTCTTCCTGAATAATGAGAGAGTAAATCTCATTCATAGGTGGAAACGGCTTCGTAAGTAGGATGTTACCATGAACAGGAAGATATGTTTCATTCAGCCCCATGAGAAAGATCATGGTTAAAGTCTTCTCTTCAAGAACAACAATCATCTGGAGAACTTTACACGTGCATCCTCCACAAACACCACAAGTGCACACGGGTAGAGGCGAAAACTGATGCAGTTCATTCCACAATGATTCAAGCTGAGTGAAATATTCACTAACAAAAAGTTGTGCTTTGTAATGTTATTATATACTACTGTAACTCAAAGATTCGGGGTTCATTGCTTTGCTCATATCATTGCTTAAGTAATTTCCACATTTTCTCAGCATAATCAATGTACAAAATTACTTGAGCAATTTCTAGAGAAACAAATGCATAGATCCATGAAGAAACCATCAAATTGCAGCGGTACCATGCGCCGAAATTTGCATCAATGGGTTCTGGTCAAGTAATACTACCATCAAGAAATCCAAACTTATTCCTAGTACCAATCGCCATCAACATTGCTCTATTTCAGGAGTTGTAATTCTTTCCATTGAGAGGTGGAGAAACTAATGGACTGTTAGAAATGTCACCTGGATTAATCGTATAGGCATTGTTGACAATTGAAGGATTAGGTTGAACATTTTGATTGGGAATAAACGGTTCTTCAGTTTCAGAAGACATCAAGTTAATCACAGTTGTGATTTCGTCAAGGAATCAAGAAAATAAAGTGCGGAATTTCAGCAGGAAACGATTATTTCTTCCTCTGATACCATGTAGAAATCAGTGTTTGGTGATGGACACAAGATTGAGAGAGAAGTTCGTATGAACACAAGAGAGCTTTTGAGAATTATTTTCTGATCGTATAGAAAATGATAATCTACTTACGCGATAAGTAAAAAGCTGTTTATATACCAACTACAGATAAGTAACTAACTTTGTTAATACAACTACCAGAAGACTTAATAGCTGGAAAATAACTAACGTCAATAATGCCTACTACGGCAAGGGGTGCAAAGGAGGCCCCTGTTATTCATCCCCTTCACGCCTAGTACCAATGGTGTTTCGGTCTCTAATATCGTGACAGATGATTTCTTTAACACAATACTTAATCAGGCCAGTGGAGATTGTCTGGGGAGGAACTTCTACACAAGAACAACATTACTTAATTCTCTCAATTCTTATAATCAATTCGGCCAAGATGGTTCTACTGATGATTCTAGCATGAGATTGCAGTTTTCTTTGCCCATGTCACGCATGAGACTGGATGTAAGATCTTCCACTACTTCTTTTGACATAAATGATTGCACTACTTCATTACTTTTTGAACATGATTTTTAAAAAATTTATTTGGCATGGCTCAAAATTTTTTGAGAATTTTTTTACAATTACTTTTTGCACAAACGTCAAAACCATCTCTCAAACGACAACACCTTTTTCACAAACTTTTTTCATAAACAAATTCCTTTCTTATAAAAAAATTATACCAAATTATTAATTTCTCCACTTTTTTAAAAACCCAAATAAAATCTGCACTATCTCCAATAACAATTTTTTTTTTTTTAGGCATCCAACCACAGACTTAATTAAATGGCAAGTACTGAATGTTATACTTTTAGTCAATTATACATATTATGACTTCTAGTCAGGTAGTTGAGCTATTAAAGAGGGAAAAGAATAACAACGTCTTAATTACCTGATAATTGAAGCAAAATGTTTTGTTTTTGGCAGCTTTTTGCTACATTGAAGAGATAAATGGTGCATCACACAACTATTGCGATGCGAGCAACACACAATATCCATGCAACCCTAGCCAACAATATTACGGTCGTGGACCACTTCAGCTAACATGGAACTACAATTATGGAGCAGCCGGAAACATCATTGGATTTGACGGATTAAACTCTCCAGAAACTATGGCCACAGACCCTCTTATTTCGTTTAAGACCACCTTGTGGTTTTGGATGAATAATGTTCCCAAGTCGTAAGTCAAGGGTTTGCAATTCGAGCAATTAACGGTGCGGTTGAATGTAATGGTGGAAACTTTGCTGCTGTTCAATCTCGTATCCAGTATTACACTCAATATTGGAACCAATTCGGTGTAGCTACTGGTGTTAATCTAAGTTGCTAGGATACACGTTTACTTTCTTGGATCCTTGATTGGATATTGTTGTATGAAATAAATATAATAAATAAAGTGCCAACTAATTTATTTACTTGGAAAAATTGGGGATCAATTTGCGTCCGGCTTAGAAAAAATATGAAAGGATACAGGAGAACTATATATCATTTTATAACCGCAGCCTTGATGGACTTCTGATAGCTCTCTTAACTATATTTTAATTGGTTTGAACAATATGCATGTCCTCCTGATCACAGGTGTTCTAGCAGGTATAAAAATTGGATCTTTTGATTAGTTCCTATATATTGGGGAATAGCATAGAGGTAGTGATCAGGATCAAACCTCAGTCAGGGGATTGATAGGCGTTCCAAGGTTGTGTACATGGGCAGGGGAGACGAACCATGGAGGTTTCAATATATATTTGAGGTGTTTGAAAGCGGATAGTACCACCATACAGGAGTGTACACAATGTCTCAATTAGTTTGTTTGATTGAAATCAGGCTAAGAAAATTGAAAATTCTGCTTGATCCATTAATTAAAGGTTAGTGTAGATTGATCTACGTACCATATAGCCCGAGATCTTAGGAAACTTTAATTACAAGAAAATTCACGTGATCGGTCACAAACTAATTCATATGTCATGTCAGGTTCCGTAATGAAATAAATTATTGGTTTCCTAAGATATTCGGCTATATATATATCTCTTCAATAATATTAATACACATAGGGATGAATCTGATCAGAACTGACTATTGTGCGGCCCATAAATAAAACATAAGAAATTGTTAAAAAAAAAATCATAGAATTAAAACCTTAAAAATAGGCTGGTTTTTTGCCAATTGAGGGGGCTGGGGGCCACGGCTAGCTCGCTAGCTACTCTCCCCCTGGCTTCGTCTCTGACTAAACCCAACTAGGCGTCATAATTAAGTTCTTGTCGTAATTCATATATATATATATCATGTCAGTTTTACTCCTATTCCTATATATTGTTGTTGTACGTTGTTATGATAATCGAGCTGAACTAATTAAAATCTGCTAATTGACCTGTGATCGATCGCTTCTTTAACTTGGATGATACTACGACAAGTCATCAGTATACGGTCGACCAGGTAATCATGAATATCTAGAGCATTAATGCACTCACCCCAAAAATAAGTAAGAAAAATCTTATTATATAAAACATTTGTGGTATTTTATGATAACAAAGAACATTGACGAGGTAAACTCGCCTTACTTAATTCTTGAGTTATTAGTAAATATATAATCCGATGAAGTTGTGTTCAGTAGACGTTCAACTACACGCCTTTAAGGCTAGCTGTATGACTCGGTATATATATACATAGATATAATTTGGGTGTGACCGGTAGTTTACGACAACTAACATATATTCTTAAATATTGAAATATTTGAGTCTCATGTGCCGGGTAAAATCAACCCACAAATTGATGAATTAATTCTGAAACCAGAATCTTCGGATATTTGGGATATGCTTAATGCATTAATTTCAGACGCTAAGAAAGAAAAAGTCTAAAACTACAGGACAAAAGGAGGTTTATAATATGGAGGGTCAAACGAACGTAACTGATCTTAATCCCCAGTGTTAATTACTATATATTATTCTGTGTCTTGCTGATTGATTCAAAGAAGCGATACCTAGAAGTAAGATAGGACCTTCGAGTACAGCTGGTTCATAAGACCCGCTTAGGTTGTTCGTCAAAGTGGTCCAAAGCTTAAGAAATTCAAATAATGAAGGGAAAATTAATTAAGTACTGCTTGGCCCGCGGAACAGAACCAGTACTACTTCTTTAACTTGGGAGGGCAAATCCTGGCCCAGGTCCGCTGGATTCATCAGCTCCATTTACATTGACCCAAATACTTTAAAGAACATCGTACAGGGTTTGGTGAAGAGGAAGTTGCTAAGAATTATTACCTCCCGCAGCGTCGCACCATTCGGCACTTAGACGTGGTAGCAAGGTGCCAAGACAAGATTAATTAGCCTTTGAAATTTATGGTACAAAACGTGCAAGTTATCGCGCTCAAGAACAGAACAAGTTGGACCAGAATTATATGAGCGAGTCAAAAGTCTAGCAGCTTAGAGGAAGAGGAGAGAAAGTCAAGGTCCACATGCAACAAGACGCGTAGCGGCGTACCGAACACGCCTCCAAGAGAGCATAGTTACGAACTGGGTTTTCCCACCTTATATTTGTCCTATAAGTACGAAACTTCAGCATTGCTTCGGTATCACACATCATTTTCTTCCTTCTTCACATCTTCCCAAGATGGTTGCACTTAGCATGAGAAAGAACATTCTAACCCTCCTTCTAGTCAAAATCTTAGCCCGGGTGGTGTCCGAGTATGTGAAGGCTCAAAACTGTGGTTGTGCGGCAAACCTATGTTGCAGTCAGTACGGCTATTGTGGCACTGGGGACGCCTACTGCGGCCAGGGGTGCAAAGGAGGCCCCTGTTATTCATCCCCTTCAACGCCTAGTACCAATGGTGTTTCAGTCTCCGATATCGTGACAGATGATTTCTTTAACACAATACTTAATCAAGTCAGTGGAGATTGTCCGGGGAGGAACTTCTACACAAGAACAGCATTTCTTAATGCTCTCAATTCCTATAATCAATTTGGCCAAGATGATTCTACTGATGATTCCAAGCGTGAGATTGCAGCTTTCTTTGCCCATGTCACGCATGAGACTGGATGTAAGATCTTCCATTACTTCTTTTGACATAAATGATTATATTGCACTAGCTACTTCATTACTTTTTGAACATGATTTTTTAAAAATTTATTTGGCAAGGCAAAAAAAAATTTGAGAATTTTTTTACAATGACTTTTTCACAAACGTCAAAACCATCTATCAAACTATAATACCCTTTTCACAAACTTTTATACTTTTTTCATAAACTCCAATACAATTCTTATAAAAAAAAATTATACCAAATTATTTCTCTCCACTTTTTTAAAAACCAAAATAAAATCTATACTATCTCCAATACAAATTTTTTTTTTAGGCATCCAAACACAGACTTAATTAAATGGTAAGTGAAGGTTATACTTTTAGTCAATTATACATATTGTGACTTCTAGTTAGGTAGTTGAGCTATTAAAGAGGGAAAAGAACAACAACGTTTTAATTACCTGAAACTTGAAGCAAAATGTTTTGTTCTTGGCAGCTTTTTGCTACATTGAAGAGACAAATGGTGCATCACACAACTATTGTGATGCGAGCAACACACAATATCCATGCAACCCTAGCCAACAATATTACGGTCGTGGACCACTTCAGCTAACATGGAATACAATTACGGAGCAGCCGGAAATAACATTGGATTTGACGGATTAAACTCTCCAGGAACTGTGGCCACAGACCCTCTTATTTCATTTAAGACCGCCTTGTGGTTTTGGATGAATAATGTTCACCAAGTCATAAGTCAAGGGTTTGGGGCAACAATTCGAGCAATCAACGGTGCGGTTGAATGTAATGGTGGAAACTCTGCTGCTGTCCAATCTCGTATCGAGTATTACACTCAATATTGTAACCAATTCGGTGTAACTACCGGTGACAATCTAAGTTGCTAGGATACACGTTTACTTTCTTGGATTCTTGATTGGATATAGTTGTATGAAATAAATATAATAAATAAAGTGCCAACTAATTTATTTAGTTGGAAAATTTGAGGATCAAATTGCGTCCAGCTTAGAAAAAATATGAAAGGATATAGGAGAACTATATATCATTGTATAACCGCAGCCTTGATCTGATAGCTCTCTTAACTATATTTTAATTGGTTTGATCAATATGCATGTCCTCCTGATCACAGGTGTTCTAGTAGGTATAAAAATTTGATCTTTTGATTAATAATTAGTTCCTATTGGGGAATAGCATAGAGGTAGAGATCAGGATCAAACCCCAGTCAGGGGATTGATAGGCGTTCCAGGTTGTGTACATGGGCAGGGGAGAGGAACTGGAGGTTTCAATATATATTTGAGGTGTGTGAAAGTGGATAGTACCACTATAGAGGAGTGTACAGCGTCTCGAGTTTGTTTGATTGAATCAGGCTAAGAAAATTGAAAATTCTGCTTCATCCATTAATTAAAGGTTAGTATAGATTGAAAATTCTGCTTAACTCAGCCATTAAATTTATTTTTTTAAATCTTGACCCCTTCTTATAATATCTTAGGATGGAATCTTTAGGATGAAATCCGTACCCTAGATTGATCAACGTACCATATATCCCGAGATCTTAGGAAACCAATAATTTATTTCATTAAGCCCCAGACATGACATATGAATTAGTTCGTGACCGATCGAATCATGTGAATTTTCTTCTAACTCACATTATATATATATATATTATACGTCTCTTCAAGAATATTAATACACGAATAGGACGAATCTGAGAATTTACTATATATTGTGCGGCCCATTACATAAAATTAGAGCATTTTGGAGCTGCAGGGTCAAAATAAATAAAAAATAAGAAATTGTTTTAAAAAAACCATCAAATTAAAGCCTTAAAAATAGTCTGGTTTTTTTTTGCTTGAGGGGGCTACTCTCTTCCTGGCTTCATCTCTGACTAAACCCAACTAGGCGTCATAAGTTCTTGGTAATTCCTATATATATCATGTAAGTTTTGCTCCTATATATTCCTATATATTGTTGTTGTTGTTGTCATCATCATATTTGTTATGATTATTTTTATTTATCATTGTTGTTATGATAATCAAGCTGAACTAATTAAAATCTGCTAATTGACCTGTGCATGATCGCTTCTTTAACTTGGATGATACTACGACGAGTCATCAGTACGGTTGACCAGGTAATCCTGCATATCAAGAGCATTAATGCAGTACTTACCCCAAAAATAAATAAGAAAAATCTTATAATATAGATCATTTGTGGCATGTTATGATAACAAAGAACATTGACGAGGTAAACTCGCCTTACTTAATTCTCGAGTTATTAGTAAATATATAATCCGATGAAGTTGTGTTCAGTAGACGTTCAACTACACTCCTTTAAGGCTAGCTGTATGACTCGGTATATATATATACAGAGAGAGATATTTGGGTGTGACCAGTATGTTACGACAATATTTATTTCATACTGTGAATTTGACCGTATCCCACATATAATTTGCTCCCAGATGCAGATCGAATTCTGGTAATTTGTCTTCGCCATCATAATTTCCGTACAGGAAGACTGCTCCGATCAAATATTTGTTACCTCCCGTGATGTTGTTAATGGTGTAACAGTTCCGGATTCCTTCAGGAAAGCTTCTGAGATGCCATACATACTGTTTCTTAGTATCTTTGATTTCTGGTGATATGCACCTACTTAAACCGATGTGTACGAAGGTGGTGTCTGAATGTAATTTATGCCTAATATTGTCTCCTCTTGATAGCTAGTATTTTGTGGTAACCCGCAATCTATGCTTATAAAGCCTGGAAGGGAACAAAGAAGCACTACAAAAAAATTGACTTTTAGTGACAAAAATTTTGTCACTAAAAGTCAATATTTCGTCACTAAAAGTATTAGTGACGAAATTTTTTCGTCACGAGCTCCGTCAGCGAATGAGCGTCACAAAATGTATTTCGTGACGAAACCCGAATTTCGTCACGAAAAGTTTTTAGTGACGGAAATTTTCGTCACTAAATATACTGATCGATCGGTAATTTTCACGATCGGTCGGTGAAAACGAAGTGATGGATCGATTGGAAAGGATCGATCGGTATACATTTGAGATGATCGAATGGTACGTATTGACGATCGATCGGTTACGTATTGGTGATTGATCGACACATTTAAACGATCGCATGGTAAGAAATAGACGATCGATCGTTTCAGCAACGACGATCGGACGCTTTATATAAGCGATCGATCACTTAAGTATCACGATCGATCGTTATGCCATGGACGATCGGTCGTTTAATTCAGCGATGGAACGTTGATTTAAACTGATCGATCGGTGATATTACGATCGATCGGTTTTGTAGGAGAATCGATCGTCTATTTCTACATCGGTCGCTTATAGTACGACTGATCGCTTGCACATAGACGATGATCATTTATTTTACTGATCGATCAGTAA
Source organism: Morella rubra (assembly GCA_003952965.2). NCBI lineage: Eukaryota > Viridiplantae > Streptophyta > Magnoliopsida > Fagales > Myricaceae > Morella > Morella rubra. Next base: position 15,630,233 of record CM025851.1, on the reverse strand, counting down.
TTTTGATTTTAATATTACGATCGAACAGTTGTATTGGACGATCGATCGGTTGAACAACAACCGATCGATCGCTGAATATGCCGATCAAACGGTGGAACAAATCGTTTTTTTTTTTTTTAAAATATAATAGAAAATATTATATAACACACGTACATTTTATAATAATAATACAATACTCACATTAATAAACATAATAATAACATATAGTGATCCATAATTAAATCGAAAATAATATCGTAATAATACATAATTAAAAAGTTATTACAATATACATGCATCTACCTTTGAACCCCAAACTGGCTGAATAGTCGCTTTGACATGTCGCTCATTTTCTTCTCCATTACAGAGGACATTTTCTTCTCCAGTTCCTTCGATATTTCTGCCCGTAAGCGCTCTTGCCTGTTGCATGCGCTCCTCGTGCTCCACTCGCATGCGCTCTTGCTCCCTTTTCATGCGCTCCTCCTGCTCCAACCCGCTGCTCCTCACGGTGGTCCCTCAGCGTGGCCTCCATCTCAGCTTGCTTCTTCACAAATTCTTGCAAGTCTTTTTCTCTAGCAGCTCTCATCGCTCTATCTCATCCCTTGCCTTTGCTAGCTGGTGCTGTAGATCAGAAGACTGTGTAGTCAAAGTTGATGAAGGCGAAGGCTTAACCGCCCGTCCTAATCCCCGAACATATCCCGACTTCTTGCCCAATATCTCGGAATATACTTCAATTTCGGTGTAAGTCTTCCCTTCTAAATCACACTGACGCTGGAAGGCATCCATCCGTTCCTGAAAAAATGACAATAATTACCAGAAACATTAAAGTAGATAAACTATACATAAATTACATAAAGTAGATTAAAATGAAAGCGACTTACATAAATTTCTCTCGCTCCTTCCGAGGTCCAAATCCCATCTTTGTTTGTATAATTCTTTTTATACAGCTCTGCAGGATTGATATTGCCGCTTTCTTGATTTTTCTACATGACAATAGCATAAAGTTATTGACAAACAATATCAATAAAGTCTAAGATTTAGTTGTTAACTTACCATGCAAGCTCGTGTGCGCTGGAACGAGCGCGAACCAGCAGCGTGGTTCACAGTCAACTTTGATCTATTCTTCTTATTTTGCTCGCTTCGTTTCTGCGATATTTTAAGTAATTAAATATTAAAAGAATGTAATATTTAAGCAACGGGTTTTTGTAATCACGTACCATAAATGCTTCGCTGGTGAACAGATCGCATAACTCCTTCCACTGTTCTTCTGTGGTATCAGGGTGCGGCTTCAGCAACGCCGCCTCTTTACTCGGGAACTTCTTAAAATACGCATGCATTCGGTTGCGGTGCGTTCGACGTGCCGTCATCATAGTCTCGACCACCGTCCTCACGTCCTCATGACGGTGTAGTCAAGGTCGAAGTGGTCCTGCATAAGTACCAAAACATACAATATTACAATGATAAACGAAATGCTTAACCAAAAATTCTATGTTTACGAGTTTAATCATACCAACACCCGATCCATAATGTACTCCTTCACTTCTGCAGGAACATCGACCCACTTGTTAACTGAGATCGGAATCAACCCTCGGACCAACATTCCAATCTTCGTCGATAGAGTGGCAGCAGTGGAAGACACTCCTCCACACTCTCCCTCCGGGATATGCACCGATAGTTTCCGAACCCGGACCCAAGACTCTTCTCCAAACTGACCCACGTGTCCTACCTCGCCCACGTTTAGAAGCTGATGTCGCTACATAAAATAAAATTAACAAAGTTAGTCATCGGTTAACTTAAAAAAATTGAAATATAACTTAGAATAATTTCTTACATGCACAACTACTAGGACAAGCTGGCGTGCCTTGACTCATGCCTTCATTCACTCTCGGAGAAGGAGCGCTCGGGGTAGGACTCGGGATCGGACTCATACTATGCAACTGTCCAGAAGTAACTGAAGGAAATTCTCGTCCACGCTTCATTTCACCGTAGAAGCTGTGACATAACAAAATAAACGATAAAGATATGGTAAACGAGACAGTAACAGTAAAAATAGTTCAGCAAACATCAACATTAGAAAGAAAATATACATGAAAGAAATTATTAATCAGAATCTGATTCTTGCACGTTATCGCCCGATGCCTCATCCTCAGTAGAGTCGCTATCACTTTCGAACGAATCTTCGTCCCCACTTTCTTCGGTATTCTCTTCAATTTCTGCTTCATCCCCCTCTGAAACATCATTACTATCTATACGTCTTTTTTTCCGCCGATCAATTGCATCAGAAGCTTGGATAACGTTTGGCGTAACGTCATCCCTCCGTAGTGGATTAAGGTTAAACTGTCGGAAGTCTATAAACAAGTCAATGGCATCGTCCTCTTGATACGCTTCATTCGCGATGGCTGCTCCCGATTCAACGTTTACATCAACTTCACCATCCGGATCCAGGCCGGGAATGTCATATGCATTTCTACACAACAACTTCTGCACGACTCGCCATGTAGGTCCATGCAGATTATCAACTAGATAAAACACTTGACTTGCTTGATTAGCCAAAACAAATGGATCTTCTAAGTACCACAGTCGGGAAGTGTTTATGCTCTTAAAGTTCTCGTCGATACGAATTCCACGGTGATCTCCGACATCCCACCAATCACACTTAAACAAATATACAGTATTTCCCGCAAGTATTGCATGGCATAAATGTCTACAAGCCTCCCGTAAAATTCTATTGGATTTCCCTCATGTGATCCCGGTACTACAATACCACTGTTCTGAGTTCTCCGACGTTCTTCCCGTTGTACTGTATGATATCTACATCCGTTCATAACACATGCAGAATAACGCATCACTCGTGTATCAGGCCCACGTGCCAATGAATACAATTCATCGATCAATGTACATGGATTTTGAGAACGTAATTTTTGAACCTACAACAATATATTAGAAGGTCATTAAAAACAAAGACACGAAATTAATTTGAATTATTTGTCAATAACACTTACTCGCCCTAAGAACAATCCGGAAATTGTTCCTCATGCATACGAGAAATGTTACCAACTCCTTGCGCGCGAAGTTCGTCCATGTGTTCACTGTAATGATAAGGTTAATCAACGACTGTATATTATAGAAAAACCTATGAAATTTTATTTTACTTACTTTAAGTAGTTGCTGATGCCTTTGCAATTGTTCAGCACAAACCACCGAGCTTTCTTGAACTCTGTTTGGTCTATGTCATGTCCTTTTCCAGCCCCTAGCAATCTAATTCTCTGAGTGAACACATCTAATGACCTTTCTGGTATCTCGGGATCGCCTCAGAATCGTAGTTTCGATCTCTGCAATTAAACACTTTTTCGACCCCTCGAAGGTATTGGGAACAAAATGTCGAACACTCATTCTCAATATACGCTTCTGCAATCGATTTAGTTATAATATCATATTAATTTAGTTATTAAAAAATGGTTTTTAGCCTAACAAATGACTTAATTATTAAAATTAATTTACTTATAATATCATATTAATACATACCTCATACATGAATTATAATCATGTGTTAAATAAGCGTTATGTCACTAGTTTCTAACATCTTAATACCTTACTCATACTAACACAAACAAAATGCATCTATGTTGCAACATGTATAACTTATACATGCTTTCTTAAAAATTAATGATATGTACTTGATATGTTTTTATGTAATCTAAATACATCCTAACATACTTTGTTAATATATATTTCTATGTTTCTAATCATTTAAACTCACATTATTTAAAAAAATGAGGGTTAGATGAAAAACTAGTGTAGCGATCGATCGGTGTATATAACGATCGATCGGTTAGTGCACCCAAACGACGACGGATAACACCGATGGATCGGTGTGCATTTAGCGATCGATCGGTGTATTTAATTGCAAAACAGAAAAATAAAAAATGATTTCTTGTTAAATTCTTATATTACTTATTTGATAAACCACTTATTTCGTTATTTTTGCCGACCAAAGGGTATATTGGTCATTTTACTTATATAAGTGTCGAGAAAGAAATACAAATAGAAAAACACGTAAACTGTAATCAAAGTTTCTTCTGCATATCCACAGATAAACAGAAATGTCTCAAATACGTAAATAAAAAAACCAAATCCAAATAAACACAAATGTCTCAAACAGATAAATAAAACCATAAATCAAAATGTATGTCCCAAATAGATATAAAAAAATAACATAAAAATTCATCAACGTCGAACAGCATCACGGAAAGTGGCCACGTCATCAGGAATATCTCCGGGAATCCTCTGTGGATCTGCCTCCGTCTTGAAATCATCCAGAGTCTTCTTAATTTCTTCCAGCTGCTCGCTGACGTCCGCCATATGAGCCACGACCGACTTGTTGCGCAGCATTGTCACAGTGCACTCCCCATCGAAGGCGGTCCGGAGCTCCTTCAGCTGCTCCTCTAATGACTGCATCTGCCTCTCAACAGGCTGTAGAGTGGCCTTCATAGTCGCCTGACACGGCTGTCGAGGTCCGCAAATAGCTGGGCCACCCATGGAGGGGGCACTGCAGGTGCTCCCGTCTCCAGAGGTGCCTCTGACGCTGATGTCGAAGGCCGTGATGCCTCCTCTGCTGCTGCTCTACGAGCGAACCGTCGAGTCAATGCCCCCTCCTGGCCCGGCTCCTGGACAGAGTGAACTTGTTCAGCGCACTCTTAACCTCCTTACGTGTATCCGAGGCAGCGATCACGACTCCCCGAGAAATGAGGAACTGAGTCAGAAACACGCCGTATGGGAGGCTATATTCCTTAATTCCCCAAGCCTCATCCATAATCAGCTCGAACATGTACAGTGGAAAATCTATCCGCGTCTGCTGACCCAGTAAGAGCATGCACTGAGCTCTCGTGAACGGCACTCGGTGGAATGAGTTCTGCCATCGACGTTCGGCGTCCAGATAAGGTGCAAAATCTCCAAAACTCACTGAACTCACTCTGCTTGATTATGCTGCCCACCACTGCAGAGGTCTTCCCAGTCATCAGCGTCCACAAATCCTGCTCTGATGTCTCTTTCATCCGTCAGGGGTACCGCCGGGAAACAGGGGCTCTCGGGCCGGGGGCAGTTTAAGAAATCGGCAATGACGTCTGCCGAGAATAAGAACTGCACGCCTCGCACCTCTAGCTGCACCTCAGGTGCTCTATCTACCGAGACGAGTGCACAGAAGAAATCTTGCACAACTGCGTCCACACAAAACCCCTCAGTCCACGAGAGCTGATGAAGAAATCCCTGGTACTCGAAGAGCTGGTAGAGGGAGTGCTCCTCGTACAATAACTGGTCAAAATCAGAGAGCGTCACAGGACGCTCTTTGGCCACTGGCCGCCCCCTCAGGTACTCCATTCGCCTCTCCAAGGTCATCATTGGATCAGCGACTTCTTGCTCTTGGGACGACGATCCCGTCCCGGTTCTCGTTGTGCGTGCACGCTTAACTCCTGACATTTTATGTATACTGCAAAAGTTGTATATAAATATGTGTTAATAAGTAATCACAATAACGTATTACTTAAAAAAAAAAGTAATCACAATCACGTAATTATTAATGAAGTTGAAACAAAAAGTGATCCATCGCCATCCAAGCGATCAATCACTAAAAGTACGATCGATCATTTATATAACATCGATCGCATGGAAAATGGGCGATTATAAAACCCACGATCGATCGTTAGTAATTACCGATCAATCGTGAAATGGAATCGATCAATCAATTTGACCATCGAACGCTATTGGTAAAACGACGCGTTTCAGTGCACAGACGATCGATCGTCCATGCAACCAAACGCACAGTATCACTAAGGGATCGATCGCCACAAATACGATCGATCGCAGTTAATCAAAACGTTGCGCTTCACATTGTAGCTTACCGATCGATCGCTTAGGTGTAAGCGATCGATCGATTGATCGATCATCTATATAAACGATCGATCGAAATTGAAACGCACAGTTTCGAGGAAACGATCGATCGCTCACTAAAGCATCGATCGCTCCGTACCAAATTCAGCGATCGATCATTGGACCTAGCACTTACAAGCGATCGATCGCCTATGGAGGCGATCGATCGTTACGGGAACGAATACACACAGACGTTACAAAACCCCAAAACAGGCCCAAAATCACCCAAAATTGATCCCAAAACAATCCTAAACTCTTAAAACATACATCAACAATAAAATAAATACATTTTACGGACCTAAATGGATGATATAGCAAATTAGAAAACGTAAACTAAAAATTCGCTAGTGAACAACCGCTTAATATTGCTTAAAAAATAATATAAGTACGTACCTTTGACGTAGAAGACAATGAAGGATGATTCCACGCACTTTGGAAGACAATGCAGCACGAAATGGCTCCTTGCACTTTGAGAGGATTCGAGAGATTTTGTGGAGAGATAACCGGTAAAAATGACTTCGGCGGTTTCATATAATCGTTCGTGACGATCGATCGGTAGTTAAGTGACATCGATCGCTATGTTCTAACACGTGGCGTCTTTCCATTCGTTGAAACTACGATCGATCGCCAACCCGGTCATTGAACGGTGATTCGAAAAAGTGACGATTACGCTTACCGATCGATCGGCATATAGTTCCGATCGATCGACCTTTCGTATTTGCAGACGGTTACTATACCGATCGATCGGTTCATATGAACGATCGATCTATTTTCAAAGCCACGTGGTTTTTAATAAACAATCGATCGGTTTATAAACAACGATTGATCGGTTTGAGTGACAATGTAAATTCGTCGCCTAAACTCTTTGCATGTAGTGACGGAGCATTTCGTCACAAAATTAACGATCGATCGGTGTATGACCGATCGATCGGTGTGTGACAAAACTTTTCGTCACCAAAAAATTAACTTTTAGTGACAACAATTTTATTTCGTCACAAATAAAACCTTTAGTGACGAAATTGGTGACGAAAATAGCATTTTGTCACTAAAAATTAGCTTTTAGTGACGAAATTCAATTCGTCACCGAGAATTTCGTCACTAAAAGTCAATTTTCTAGTAGTGAAGACAGCAAAACATAACTAGTACTTGCTCTGAGAGAATATAATTTATAAAGCTAATGGTTTTGGGAGCACATTTTTGGACAATTAATGGAGTCAATTATGCTAATTGAAGTCTTGCAAGTCATGATAGGAGAATACTCCAACTTGGACATAGGTAATGAGTTTTTTCTAGGCTTCAAGATATTTGAGGTCTTGCTATGAAGATGGTTGAGACCAAAAAGAATGCTCTATTTTCATTAGATTATCGGCTTATTAAGTTGGCATTGGTCTTACCGATTGCGACTGCAACCGTTGAAAAAGTGTTTTCTGCAATGAAGATCATCAAGAGTGATTTGTGTAATAGGATGAGAAATTACTGGATGAATGATTACATGGTAGTGTACATCGAGCGAGAAGTATTTAAAGCTATTGAGAATGAAGTCATTTTGCAACATTTTCAGAAGGTGCAAAATCGTAGAATCCAATTGTTATCTCTCAGTCTCAGTACATAGTACAATACATGTATTCTAATATTTTTAATACTTTTAGTCCTTAATTTTAGACAATGTAACTCTAAGAAAAATTTTTGCATTACGAAGAAATTCTAACATCTTCACCCGACAACTTTCAGAAGATTTTATTAAGAATACAATCGGCATCCTCTGCCAAAAAGAGATTTTGGACTAAATCTTCCTTCTAGAGACAAGTCCCAGGGATAATGAGATATGCCACTCTAAGATTATCTTCCATAACCACATCAGAATCACAAGGCCTTGGGATAAAGTATTCTACAGTTTGAACCCAGGGGTCTAGCCAAATTCTAACATCTTCACCCGACATGATTTGAAAGCATAAGCCTTGGCGAAGTAATAGGGAAGTCTTGTAAATTCCTTTCCAAAGCCATGAGGCAGTAGGAGAGAGCCAATTATACCAGACAGGGGTCTTTGGCATATATTTTGCTCTTATTGCTTGAACCTAAAGCTTATCTGGTTGAGCATGAATTTGCCAACCCAGTTTGGTCAAAAGTGCAGAATTTAGAGCTTCCATACATTTAAGTCCCAGACCACCCATACTCTTGGGCTTACAAATAGATTTCCATGATTTAAGGATTAAAGAATGTTGATGATTAGCATTTGTTCCCCACCAAAATCTCATCATCATGGAATCTAAGCGGCCACATATAGCTTTCGGCAGAGCAAAATGGCTCATAGTATGACTTGGAAGAGAAGCAGCCACTGATCGAATAAGCACTAAACGTCCCGCTTGAGAAAGAGTCTTCATCTGCCAGCCATTTATACGTTGTTTAACTCTAGAGAACAAGTCTTCAAAGTGTCACTTTTTATTTTTGCCCACTTCAAGAGGGAGGCCCAGATGCCTCTCAGGATGATCCTTTTTCTTCAGGTTAAACAGAGCACAAATATGTTGGCTCATATTCAGACTAGTTCCTCTACTGAAACTAACAGAAGACTTAGCCAAACTCAATTGCTAGCCTAACCAGCTCCCATATTTAACCAAGCAATCGCAAATTATCATCTCCTCTCTTTCTTTTGCTTGAGTAAAAATCAAGATGAAAGTGTCTATGTATGATTGGCATTATTTCCATGGACAAAACAGTCATTTTATTAACGTAATTTTCAGTTTAAATTGTATGTAGCAACTTGATTGGTTTATGAGGATGTGGAGCTCAAAAGAAGGTGATGGAAGCTACTGGAAGATTGCTGGTTGCGTATGGAAGGGTTGGGAGTTGTTGCAGGTCTGTTGGAACGTTTTTCAGTTGGTTGGGTTAGCCTAGGGTCAGCCTGGCATGATTTCTACAAACTTCGAGTTAAACTTCTAGAAATGCGCCCAAACCACAAAATGACTTCGTTTTACCATTATACTCTTACTAAAACAGTATACAACCCTTTCCTAAGCCCTTTCGTGATTAATACACACGATTGAATATTCTTGCTCCGAAAATCCTCTCTATACGCAAATACTCTATTTCTATGTCCTTGCTCGAAAATCGAATCTGTTCATACCTTATAGTGAAAGTCTGATTTATTCCCTCTGGTGGAAGGCTGAGAGTGTGGAAGAGTGCTGATTGAAGGGCTATTCATTCCTACTCGGTTGCTGCTGAGATCGTATCACCAAGAAGAAGGATCTTGAGGGTTTCTCAAGATTGATCGCTGCTGAAAGTTTTCAGAAGAAAAAGAAGGGTCGACGAGTTCGTTGACATCCACTAGAGCTGACTGGAGTTGCTGGTCGAGAAATTGTGTGCTGGGCACCGGCCTAAGAATATTTTTTGGGTGGCTTTATTGAAGATTTGGGGATCTGAAAAGTGAAAGGAGTTTCATGTTGATCACCATCTTGTAAAGTTCAAAAGCTCTTAGTGGATCGATTGATGTGGCCTTCGCACAGCCGAAGTGTTTTTATCTCTTGGAGGAAATCATCCTCAAGAGATTTTCACTTCGTTAACAAAATCGTGGTGTCGTCTCTATTTTCGTTTCTCTTGTGATCTTGATTAACTAACCATTATCTTGTTTGCTATTTTGCAGATCTAAGGTGTTGGAAACTTGATTTCTTAATAAGCATATATGTTGCTGTTGTTTGATCTCATTATTAGATCTAAGTTGCTTGATCTTGGTCGTGTTATTAGCTTTGTATATTGCTGGAATTTTGGACGTTGTGTTGCTGTTAAATAGCTTAAGTCTTGATTTTACAATTGCTGGAAAATCACTTTGTCTTGGTCTTTTAGTTATTGTAAAACTTCACAGAGTCTTGAGTTTAACGTGCTAAAAAAATCTGGAGGTTTCTTGATTATATAGCTGCTGTAAATCACACTTTGTTTTGATTGTATAACTGCTCCATATATCTCATTGTCTTCAGTTTAGAGTTGCCGAAATATTGTGATAATCTTGATTTTTCATTGCTGGAATATCTGCTCTGTTCTTGGATTTATTGCTGCTGTAAGATTCATTTCATTGTGAGTGTATACTTGCTGCTCTTTCCACATTACATTGAAAATATAGTTGTTGTAAAATCTGCTTAGTGTGAGTATTTTACAGATCTTGAATTGTTGATTGACTGAAAATTAGTTGAGCTTCTTTTTCTGTGATTTTAAAGAAAGTGTTGATTAATCTTTAAATACCTATTCACCCCCCTTTAGGTATATTTTAGGGTCTAAACTTAGTTTCAATTGGTATCAAAGCTTAACAACGATCCTTGACCCTTAGTTATTATGCTGGATAGGAGTCAATCATTGTCTGTTCCTCCCTATTTCGATGGAATAACTATGCCTATTGGAAAGTGAGGATGAGGGCTTTCTTGAAGTCCTTGGATGAACGAGTATGGAACTCGGTCGAAAAAGGATGGTCTAAACCTATGACTGCTGCAAAAGTTAGTGAAACTGAAACAATACCTGCTGAACCTAAGGACATTAGCTTGTGGACTAAGGAAGAAATGAATGAATGCACATGGAATAGTCGTGCCTTACATGCTATTTTCATGGGCATTTCAGCTGATGAATTTAAACATATCTTCCATGTGTGAAATTGCTAAAGATGCTTGGGATTTTAGAAACCACACATGAAGGTACAAAGATAGTAAAAATTCTAAACTTCAAATGCTTGCGACAAGATTTGAAGAAATCCGAGTGAAAGAAGATGAGACATTCGATGAGTTTTATGCCAAACTCAACGATATTGTTAATTCAACTTATAACCTAGGAGAAAAAATTCTTGAATCTAGAGTTGTAAGAAAAGTCTTACGATCTCTAACAGAAAAATTTAGAAGTAAAGTTACGGCTATAGAGGAGAGCAAAGACTTAGAAAAATTAAAATTGAAGAACTCGTAGGTTCATTACAAACTTATGAATTATCATTACCTCAAACAAAAAATTCTAAGTCTATAGCTTTAAATTCTTTTGCTGATAATGAATCTGAATGTTCTGATGATTCTATGGATGATGAGGACATTGCTTTATTTGTTAAAAGATTTAGGAAAACTCTTAGTTTTAAAAAGAAAAATAAGTGGAAGAAACCACCTCCATCTTCTTCTAAACATGCTGGAAAACCAAACTGGAAATCGACTGAAAAAGGAGAAAAAGTTGTTCTAAAGATTTTAAGAAGAAAAATTCACAAGAATTCAATGTCATGGCTGCAAAGGCTATGGTCATTTTAAAGCGGATTGTCCAACCTTTCTTAAATCAAAAGGTAAGACTAAGAATGTCTCCTGGACGGATTCAGATTCAGATTCGTCCTTCAAGTAATGATGAATCTGATGGTAAGGTTAATTACATGTCTTTTACTTCATCGATTAATAGCATTGGTAATATTAGTTTAAGTGATGATGAATTAGATGATGATGTTGATATTGAATGAACCTCTTCAAGTTGCCTACAATAATTTGTTCGAAGAAAGTCTTAAGGTGAAAAGAGAGAATCTTGTGTATTCTAAAAAGGCTTAAGAACTTAGAAATAGAAAACAAAGATTGTTGGCAAAAATTGTGAACAATCTGAGTTTAATTGACAATCTGAAAAATAGTAATGCTTCTTTAGATCTTAAGGTAAAGAACTTGAAATAGAACTAGAAAAGTCTAATTCACAACTTCAATATTTTTCTAGTGGTACAAAGAAACTTGACAAGATGTTAGTCTAGGAACTTCTTCTAGTGATAAACATGGATTAGGTTTTAAACAATCTGATTCTATTGCATTTGTTACTAACAAAACTGTGTTTGTACCCACTGTTATTAAAGAAAAATTTTCAGATGTCAACAACCAACCGAAAGGGAGTGTACCCACTGTTGTTCATGGTAAGAACATCACACGAAGCTCTTATGTAAGTTCAAGATCTGTCCCCACTTGTTTCTATTGTGGAAAAAGAGGTCATGTAAGATCAAAGTGCTTTAAATTGAATTCTAGCAAAAGTAAGTTTTCGAAATCATTGTCAAATTCAGCTTTTGATAAATTAGTTTCTCAAGTCTCTACTTTGTCTAAACAAATTGAGTTTATATGTAAGAAAATTGATTTGAGCAATTTAACTTCTTCAAAAAAGGTTTCGGTAAGAAAAAAAGATGACAATTGAACATATTATTACAAAAAACCAATTGGTTGATTTATTTAACAAACCCCTTGAGGGAACAAGGTTTGAATTCTTAACAAAAATCAATTGGTATTTGTTCTATGTTGTAAGTATTTCTTGCATTATAATTGATGCATGTATAATATGTTGTTGTTTAAGCTTTTAGAAGTTGTTAAAGTTTTGAAAAAACTTTGAATTTTCATGACATTTTGATTTTTTTTTTTTTTAAGAAATTTTGATTTTTTGAAAATCTGTAATTTTAAATGATAAATTTTTTGATGTTCATCAGTTTCAAGAGTGTATGTGTATATTGTCAGTGAAGATAAGAGTGTTGTGGTAGTACTTAGTCATTTTTACCCTTAGTTATTTTATAGCAAATTTTTTTGCCTTTTGCCATTTGTCTCTCAAATGTTCTCTACCTCTCACGAACATTCTCTCTAGCCTATCACTATTTTGCTCATAACTTGCGCAAATCTTAATCATTTTGCGTGATTTTCATTGGGTTTTTTTCAAGATCTACTCCTCTACGATCTCTAAGGTATTATACTTGATTTTTGTGAGATTTAATGGATTATATTTGCAAAATTCGAAGTTCTTGAAAACCCTTAAGGGTTTTGTTAAATTTTCTTAGATCTACTTCATTTTCTTAGCTAAATGCATAAGAAATCATATGGGTTTTGTTTGTGGAGTTATTTGGAAGAAGATTTCACCATTTTTATCTCAAATCTGCAAGTTTTGTGCTTCAAATCTCAATTTTTTTTTAAGAATTTTGGGTTATGCATTCTGTTTTTACAAAGTTTGGATTTCTTGTGAAAAAATGCTTGGGCTTTGTCTATTTCTTGTCTAATGTAGCCAAATATACTATAAGAGTGTGTTTTATCATTCTTTTAATCAAAAATGATATTTTCCTAAAGATGGGTGCATTTTCATCTCTAACGGGTTTCATTTTTCTTTGGCTACAATGAGTTCTTTTTACTTTTGTGCATTTCCTCTTCAATAATATTGTTGTCTATATCATTGTTATTGAACCTTTGTTGACCAATGATGAATATTGTTTATAATCATTTGCTTATTTGTTGGATATTTGTGAACAAGTGCACATATTCGTATGTATCTTTTATAAGTAAATTGTACTTATTTGAGTGTTGGGTAGTTACGTTTATATTTGCATCTTGTGGCATAAATGGATGTCTTTTGATATAATGTTTGGATATTGCTTCTCTTGTATCAACCATAGCCGAATATGTGATTAGCTCTTTGTTATGTCAATTTGTTTTACAAAAATATGTTATCTCAAGTTTTTGAAATACATAGATCACACAGGTTGTATATCCTTGTCTATGAGTTAGAATTTTTTCCAATATTGATTCTTACGACATTATTAGTGCCTATTTGTTGGTTTGGGATGTATTGTGTATATGGATTAATTGTGCAATTGTTAAGTTGTTGAAATATTTTGCCCCTATAGTCATAGTATGGATTCAATGTGCAGTACACTCTCTTTGTCCAATTGAAAGTGATATTTTGATTAGAAAATATGTTGGCATATATTTCTTTGTATTTCTCTTGTGCTCATAGTGAGCTGAAAGTATACTGTGTTGTGCTAGAACATTATTTTTAAATAATTTTGTGAGCTGGACCTTATTTTCTGATTGTATGTTAAGCTAGAAATTCTATGTGTTAAGCTGGAACTTTATGTCTAGATAACATGTTGAGCTTAAATTTATTCCAAGATTATATGTTGAGCTGGAACTATATTTAGATATGTTCTATATGATAAATTTTGTGTTCTAGTTGGATATTAGTTGATTCAAAGGATCTGATATAATTTTCAGATTCTTGATGTGGATTTTTGAACAGATTTATTATCTTAAATGTCTTTGATATGACTTTGAGTTGGATTATTAATATATTTCTATGAGCTGAAAGTTATATTCAATTTGATAGTGTTCTTGAAATTGATTAAGAACTTACATGTGAAGGCATTGTGCAAGTATATGTTGTTATGTTGGATTATATATTGACCACATTCTGAAACTATGTGCTAGAAAATTTCGTTTAAGCTTATAAGTCTTACACACTGAGATTATGTTGGTTAAGCTTATTAATTTCATATTGTGGTTAGTTTTGACTTCAACATCTCTGGAAATTTAACTCCTTTGTCTTTTCCATGATAAAAAGGAGGAGAAATTGGAGTAAGAGGGAGCTAAAGAGTAAGGAGGAGCTGGAGTTTATCAAGAACTTATTCTTTACATATGTTGAAAGATGAAATTTTTTGGTGAAGTTTGCTGATATTGGTGTTAGGGGGAGTTTGAAAATTGAAGTGCTTATTTTGAGTTCATCTCTTTGTTATTTGTCTTGTTTAGTAAACAATAGTTATATGTTGGTCTATATTGTCTATTATTGTTGAACTATATGTGTGTTGTCTAATCTCTATGTTTTATTTGATGACATGAGCATGTGCTATGTAATGGACATATTGATGTATCCATTTACTTGCTAATAGTGAGATTAGTTTGCTGAAATTTATGATTTTAGCTAATTCTCTATTTGATTGTTTAATCTGAATTTTATAATAATTGAGGATAGTCATTATAAATGCTTTTGATTGATATATGATATTGCTCTTCCTTCGTTATCTAGTGATTGTATATTCTTGTTGGAAGTTACACTATATTTTGTATGTAATCCTATATGTTCAGATTTGATAACATTGAGTATAATGATCACAGTTGAGTTTGAGTGTTTGTTTTTCAGGTACTCAAACCATTAATCAAGTTGCTTAGGGACTTTGTTATTTTTATCTAGGCTACATATCCTTGTAAACTAAGTTCTGTTTTGGTGATAACAGATCTTAGATTAGAGTTATGTTTAGTTTAAGGTTTTGTCATGGAAATTGCCAAAGGGGGAGATTGAAAGTGTCTATGTATGATTGGCATTATTTCCATGGACAAAGCAGTCATTTTATTAACGTAATTTTCAGTTTAAATTGTATGCAGCAAATTGATTGGTTTATGAGGATGTGGAGCTCAAAAGAAGGTGATGGAAGCTGCTAGAAGATTGCTGGTTGCGTCTGGAAGGGTTAGGAGTTGTTGCAAGTCTGTTGGGACGTTTTTCAGTTGGTTGGGTTAGCCTAGGGTCAGCCTGGCATGATTTCTACAAACTTCGAGTTAAACTTCTAGAAATGCGCCCAAACCACAAAATGACTTCGTTTTACCATTATACTCTTACTAAAACAATATAAAACCCTTTCCCTAAGCCCTTTCGTGACTAACATGCACGATTGAAAATTTTTGCTCCTAAAATCCTCTCTATACCCAAATACTCTGTTTGTCTCTCCTTGCTCGAAAATCGATCTATTCATATCCTATAGCAAGAGTCTGATTTCTTCCCTCTGGTGGAAGGCTGAGAGTGTGGAAGAGTGCTGATTGAAGGGCTATTCATTCCTACTCGGTTGCTACTGAGATTGTATCACCAAGAAGAAGGATCTTGAGGGTTTCTCAAGATTGATCGCTGCTGAAAGTTTTTAGAAGAAAAAGAAGGGTCGACGAGTTCGTTGACATCCACTAGAGCTGACTGGAGTTGCTGGTCGAGAAATTGTGTGCTGGGCACCGGCCTAAGAATGTTTTATTGGGTGGCTTTATTGAAGATTTGGGGATCTGAAAAGTGAAAGGAGTTTCATGTTGATCACCATCTTGTAAAGTTCAAAAGCTCTTAGTGGATCGATTGGTGTGGCCTTCGCACACCGAAGTGTTTTTATCTCTTAAAGGAAATCATCCTCAAGAGATTTTCACTTCGTTAACAAAATCGTGGTGTCATCTCTATTTTCGTTTCTCTTGTGATCTTGGATTAACTAACTATTATCTTGTTTGCTATTTTGCAAATCTAAGATGTTGGAAACTTGATTTCTTAATAAGCATATCTGTTGATGTTGTTTGATCTCATTATTAGATCTGCGTTGCTTGATCTTGGTTGTGTTATTAGCTTTGTCTATTGCTGGAATTTTGGATGTTGTGTTGCTGTTAAATAGCTTAAGTCTTGATTTTACAATTGCTGGAAAATCACTTTGTCTTGGTCTTTTAGTTATTGTAAAACTTCACAGAGTCTTAAGTTTAACGTGCTGAAAAAATCTACAGGTTTCTTGATTATATAGCTGTTGTAAATCACACTTTGTTTTGATTGTATAGCTACTACATATATCTCATTGTCTTCAGTTTAGAGTTGCTGAAATATTGTGATAATCTTGATTTGCCATTGCTGGAATATCTGCTCTGTTCTTAGATTTATTGCTGCTGTAAGATTCATTTCATTGTGAGTGTATACTTGCTGCTCTGTCCACATTACATTGAAAATATAGTTGCTGTAAAATCTGTTGAGTATGAGTATTTTACAGATCTTGAATTGTTGATTGACTGAAAATTAGTTGAGCTTCTTTTTCTGTGATTTAAAGAAAGTGTTGATTAATCTTTAAACACGTATTCACCCCCCTCCTCTAGGTATATTATAGGGTCTAAACTTAGTTTCACAAGAGATCATCTGCGAAAAGTAAATGAGTGATAGAAGGGGCATCTTGGCTAATACTAGGGCTAGGCAAAAAACCCGTGCCCCGACCTGTTTCCGACCCGACCGGGGCGGGTTTATACAGGTTCGGGGTTGGGTTCGGGTTTTATAAGGATAAAAAACCAGTTTTCGGGTCTGGGTTCAGGGTTTGTAGCATACCCGATATGCAACCCAAACCCAACCCGAATAAATATAAAAAAAAATTATTTCTACCCTTAGCGAAACGCACCGTTTCGCTAAGGGTAAATAACCTAAGTCCTAACCCTTGCGATCCCCCCTGGGCGGTCGAGTCTCCCCTCTCCCTCCCTTAGCAGCGCCACATTCCCCCCTCTCTCTCTCTCTGGCCTCTCACTTCACGCCTCACTCGACCACTCCTCTCTAGCAGTCATATCTCAGTCTCTTCCACTCTCTATGTCTCTCTGCTGCCCTAGCTCTCCTCTTTCTCGATCTCTCTACTCTGCCCTAGGTCACGCCTCACTCTCTCTCCGTCTCTCTCTGCGGCGCTGCCCTAGCTCTCCTCTCTCTCTCCTTCTCACTGCTGCCCTAGCTTTCCTCACGCCATGGCCGCAAGGAGCTCGGAAATCGATGGCTCTGTCCCCTTCTCAGCTCCGCTCGGCGGTACATAAGTAAAAAAGAGGAAGAAGAAGGGCATTTCGGGGATTCGCAAGGCGTTCTACCAGAACTTGTCAGAGAAGAAGCGGCCCTGGGTGGTCCCGGTGCTCAATATCGTGGGGCGCAGGGAAGGTTCAACGAATGGGGACGATTCATTGGAGGTCAAGAATGAGACTGAGCATGTGCAGTGGACTCTCGGGAAGGCCGGCAAGGATCGTGTACATGTGGTACCATGTTTTTGGGCCTGAAAGCCCAAACGGTTCTGGGCCACATCTTTTAGGCCTTTTAAGACGAACCCGAACACAAACCCAGGCTACGGGTCCGGGTCGGGATTCCACCACTTTCGGCTCGGGTTCGGGCCAAAAAAATAGACCCTGAACCCGGTTTGCCCAGCCCTAGCTAATACGCAGCCCATGAATACATCCATCTACTTTAGCTTTTAAAAGCATACAAGAAAATACTTCTGAACCAATAATATATAAAAATGGAGAAAGCGAATCCCCTTGGCGGAGGCCCCGCGAAGGAGAAAAAAGACCAAAAGGCGATCCATTAAAGAGGATGGAGAAGGACGAGGTAGATAGGCATTGTTCCACCCAGCCAACAAAAATTTCATGGAAACCAAAACGCCACAGGGCTATGAGAATTAGAGGCCATACCATTCTATCATAAGCCTTTTCAATATATGCTCTAATGGCCATGAACTGCTTAGCCCGTCTGTGTTGCTTCATCACATGGAAGAGTTCATGTGCCATGACTGAGTTCTCTTGAATTGTCCTACCTGGAACAAAAGTTGCTTGGAGACGAGAGACAAGTTTCGGGAGCACAGGTCTCAGCCGGTTTGCCAAGGTCTTTGCCATGATTTTATACGTCACATTACATAGACTTATAGGCCTATATTGCCGAATAAGAGGGGGATTTTCAATCTTTGGGATCAATGCTATATTGGTGTGATTCATCGCCCTGAGCATATGACCTGTAGTGAAAAAAGAGCTCACCATAGAAACAACATTAGTGCCAATAATAAGCCAGAAATGTTTGAAAAATAAGGTAGACATACAGTCTGGTCCACCAGCCTTATGAGAGCCAATTTGTTGGACTGCTGCCAACACTTCCTCTGCATTCGGGATAACACATAAACTCTTATTTTTAGAATCAGATACAAGAGGATCTATGAGACCCTCCAGGTCAGATGGTATGGTCGGGTTAGAGGTTTTATAAAGCTCTTGAAAAAAAAGCACAATATGATTGCCAATTGCATTTCTAGAATTTAACCATCCATTGGTTTCATCCTTAAGAAATTCAATGGCATTTTCGCCGTCTCCGAATGATTGTGGATAGATGAAAATAATGGTATTCAGATCCCTAGTAATCAGCCATTTCTTGCGTGATTTCATTTGCCACATTTCCTCCTCCATTTTAAGAGTATCTTGGAGAGCCTTTTGTTTTTCTTGTTCTCTTCCAACATAATCCAAAGTGGGGGAAAGTTGCTAGAGCTGGTGGATTTAATCTTGAAGACGAGTAATCCGATCTGAGATAAGACCAAAATGGAGGGAAAGAGCAAATAGAATAAGCACAAGAGAAGAAAAGAGAGGAGTCAGAGCTCATGAAAGAAACGGAAAGAAAGGAAAGGAGGAAGGAAGGAAGAAATTTGATTTCCAAGATCACACATGGCAGAGTAAGAAGGACAGGAAAGAGGGAGAGGAAGAGAAAGAGAAAGAGAGAAAGAACAGAAGGAGGATAAGGAAGGGAGTACAACAGGGAGAAGGGATAAAGCCTAGAGAGGATCTCACGCTACGAGGAGAAGACTCTTTGGTCTATGGCAGCAATTTGTTCAGTGATATTAAGTGGTGTTGTCATGTGAACAATGATTTTCTAGAATGATTCCAATCACATTGGTGTGTTTTATGTTCTCCACTAAACTCCTTTTTTTCGTGAAACTGATACCAGAATTAGTTGTGAGAACTAAATTAGGATATTCAGTGAGATCTATTCACATTGCTTTCATAGTTTAACACACAAGTAGAATCTTGATCACCGTGTTAGTTTGGGCATAAAGCAGTAAATCGCGGTCCGCGAGTTATTTTTCATTACTGTTTATAATGTTACCCATCATGTGTTCAAGAAAACTGAATTATGTTGAGATTCATGTGACTATGCCACTAATTGTTCATCATACTTGGTAGATGAGTGATTAATTATGCAACTATTGATGCAGCTTGTTACCTACATATGATTTGTCAGATTAAAGAGTTGATAGCAGGGGCTGGGAAAAAGGCCTATACTCTTGTTGTTGGAAGACCAAACCCTGCAAAACTTGCCAACTTTCCTGAGGTAAACTGAGATGGGTTCAACTTGATTTCATAATATACCCATTTATTAACAAATTTCTGTTTGTGGCAGTGTGATGTTTTCATTTATGTATCCTGTGCCCAAACTGCCCTTCCGGATAGCAAAGAGTATCCAGCTCCAGCGATTACCCCATTTGAAGCGATGCTTGCTTTCAACAGGTACTGCATAGGAAATACTTCATTATTTTCTTAAATCTCTAGTTATAAATTGTTGTTAAGCTCTTCTGTCTTTAGTAGACAGAGGATTAACACATGTCGTTCTCCAATTTTCCCTGGTCTTGCACCTTTAATGCTTTTTATACGTTTGGAAGCTGAATAAATTTGAAACTCAGCTTGAAATCAATAATCGGCCAGCTACATATTCTATTTTGGGAAAGAAGCCATACATGCTAAGGGTGACAAGACCTTCAAAACTAGCCCCCACATGATCCCTTTTGTTGTTTTGTTTTACAGTAGTTTTTAGGATATCAGTACCAGTTGTGTGCTTTTTAACTAGGATGAAATAGATACTCTAGAGACTAGGTGACATAAGCTCAACGGAGTGTCCATTAGATGAATATATCTGTGGCTTAATAAGTTTTTCCCAGTAGATGAAACATCAGTTATTATGTTTCAGTTATTTACATTACGTGTCAGTTACTTGTTAGTTATTTGCATTATGTGTAGTGGGTAGTTTTTTTATACATTATTGCTGTCATGTTCCACGTATTTAGTTGGTTGGGTAGTGTGTCATGAACGGTGTGTATTATTTATTACTTTCGAATCTATGGAATGAAGCAGTATGCATTTCACAAAACTTGCTTGAGTTATTGGAGGCCTGACCCCCTCGAAGTGGTCAATTACTAAGTACGTTACAAGTGGTATCAGAGCCACATCGGTTCTCATGGCCGAAGGAACTTGCCACGCCCAGATGACAGAGACTGTCTCTACAGTCAGGAGGACTCAGGAGCAGCAACTGTCGGCACAGGAAGCGTTACTGGAAGGAATGACTCAGGAGTTGGCTACAATGTTTGTCAGCTTGGAGTAATTGGTAAGATGGCAGCAGAAGCAACCTGAAGATTCGAGAGCCAAGGTGATCGTTCAGTCAGATAATCCATTGTTTGAAGCTGAAGGAGGTCTTCGTGTAGCTTCCCCACGGGTAGAGCTCCCAATATTTGATGGAGAGGATCCCTTAGGATGGACTTACAAGGCAAATCATTTTTTCAGAATGCACAATACCAATCCTCAACATCGAATTATGTTGGCTTCATTCTATATGGATGGACCAGTCCTCATTTGGTTTCAAGATTTAGAAGCCTCAGGAGGATTGACAAGACCTGGGAGACTTTCACTAAGGCCCTAAGGCCCTTTTGGTAAGATTTGGACCCACTCCTTTTGATGACCCTATGGCTCAGTTCTCTAAGCTCCGGCAAACTTCCATTGTTGACTAGTACAAAGTTCAGTTCGAATTTCTTTCTAACAGACTTAGGGGGTTAGATGAATCCTACAAACTTAGTTGTTTTCTAAGCGGATTAAAGGAAGAGATTGAGCTACCCTTAAGACTCCTTGAGCCTAAATCCCTAAATCAAGCATACGGCATGGCTAAAATCCAAGAGAAGTATTTGAGCAAGTGCACAAAGGGGGTTAAAAGTGTGACTTACAACCCACTTCCAACAGTGCCCTCTCAAGTACCTAATAGAAGTCTAATGCCTTTACGTAGAGTCTCTCCTGAAAAAATGAAAGAGAGGAGGGAAAAGGGGTTATGTTATCGTTGTGAAGAAAAGTGGACTCTTAGGCATAAGTGCACAAAACCTACTCTTTATTTATTGGATGGTGTTGATTTTGGAGTAAATGAAGCTATATAAGCTACGGAAGCGGAAGGCAATGGTCTAGCAGGGGAAACTAAAAGGGTGGAAGCTACGGAAACTAAAATGGTGGAAGATGAGCAACCACCTTCCATGGCTATATCTCTACATGCTATCAATAGAACACCTACTCCTAAGACAATGAGGGTACTTGGAAAGGTTCTGAACCAGACCTATGTGATCCTTATTGACACTGGAAGCACCCACTGTTTCATGGATGAAAAAGGAGAGCCCGGCTGCCAACCCATGGAGAAGGACAGATGACAGTCATGATAGCGAATGGAGATAGAATCCCTTGCCTTGGTTACTGTAAGGAGGTTCCCTTTACCATTCAAGGTAATCACTTCCAAACTTCATTTCACCTATTAACATTGGGGGGTTGTGAAATTGTTCTTGGGGTAAATTGGCTTAGAACTTTAGGACCAATTCTGTAGGATTCTTCTCAGCTCACTATGTCCTTCACATGGCACACCAAACCTGTTTTATTAAGTGGGTTAGTAAGTCCCACTAGGGTATCTATAGATGGAGACAAGACCTTTGCTAAAGCTACTTGAACCACCAAAAAGGGCATTATCCTCCAAATTCTTGGTACACCTAACTCCAATCCCACCTGTTGCATTTATGATTCTGTCCAACCTCTAATACAGGAGTCCAAAGACATATTTGATACTCCAATTGGCTTGCCACCTCCTAGACAACATGATCACCATATCCCTCTTAAGGAGGGTACCCCACCTATTTGTGTTAGACCATATAGGTATCCCTAATACCAAAAATCTGAGATTGAAAAAATTGTACAAGAAATGTTGGAGAGTGGGGTCATCTGACCAAGCCAAAGTCCTTTTTCTTCTCCAGTACTTTTAGTCCGTAAGGCTGATGGGAGTTGGAAACTATGTGTAGATTATAGGGCCCTAAACCAACATACGATTAAAGATAAGTTTCTCATACCCGTCATAGAGGAACTTTTGGATGAACTCCATGGTGCCTCTATTTTCTCCAAATTGGATTTGCGATCTGGTTACCACCAAACTCGGGTTAATCCTTCAAACATTCTTAAAATAGCCTTTAGGATCCACGAGGGTCACTACGAGTTCTTAGTGATGCCTTTCAGCCTCACTAATGCACCGTCCATTTTTCAAAGCTTGATGAATCACCTCTTTAAGCCATATTTAAGGAAGTTCATCTTAGTATTTTTTGATGACATCCTTATATATAGCAAAAATTGGGACGATCACATTCAACACTTGACCACAGCCCTATCCATCCTTCGAAACAACCAATGGTATGCCAAAGCCAGCAAGTGTAAGTTTGGGGTTAGTAAGGTAGATTATCTAGGTCACCTCATCTCCCAAGAAGGTGTGAGAGAGGTTACCCATCTAAAATTACAACAATGATGAATTGGCCTTTACCTGATTCTTTAAAATCCTTGAGAGGTTTCTTAGGTTTGACAGGGTATTATAAACGATTTATTAAGGGGTACGGGGCCATTGCTGCACCCCTAACTGCCTTGTTAAAAGGACTCCTTTAATTGGACAAACACTGCCAAACAAGCTTTCCAAAACCTAAAACTAGCAATGACTCAACCACCTGTTCTAGCCCTTCTCGACTTCACCAGAACCTTTGTAGCGGAATGTGATGCGGCATGGTATTGGGGCTGTCCTCATGCAGGAAAACCAACCAATTGCTTTCCTAAGTCAAGCTCTTAAAGGGAAAAATCTCCATCTATCCACTTACGAGAACGAGTTGCTTGCATTAGACATGGTGGTTAAAAAATGGAGACCATATCTTCTTGGGCAACAATTTACGGCGAAAACTGGTCAAAGAAGCCTCAAATACTTGCTGGACCAGAGGGTGGGTACTCCTGAATAGCAGAAATAGGCATCTAAACTAATGGGATACGACATGGTGGTTGAATACAAGGCTGATCGTGACAACTTGGCCGCAGATGCTCTCTCCAGAGTTCAGTTTCCTGAATCAGCAAAGGAAAATTCCATGAGTTCTGCAGCTATTTCCACTACTGTTACTAATTAGGTAGTAGAATTATGGGAGTATTACCTCACTGATCCTCAGTTTCGAGAGCTGTTATCTCAAGCTCTCAAAGGACAGCTTGCTCATTCTCGATATAAAGTTCAGGATGGCATCTTTTACTATAAGGGAGGGAGGAGTGCATTTGGGCAACTTTAAGGGGCTCCATACCAGGATTCTCCAACACTTGCACGACAGCCCGTTAGGTGGTCACTCTGGATATCATAAAACTTTTAATTGAGTAAGGCAAGATTTCTATTGGCCTAGGCTTAGGACAGATGTCCGAAGGCATATCAGAGAGTGTGATGTGTGCCAGCGACAAAGGTGGAGAATTTACACCCAGCAGGATTATTGCAGCCTCTCCCAATTCCAGCACAGGTATGGACTGATCTCAACATGGATTCCATCGAGGGACTTCCACTTTCCCAAGGTTATAGTGTGGTTTTTGTGGTGGTGGATCACCTTTCGAAATATGCTCATTTTATTCCAATGGTTCACCCATACACGACACAAAAGATTGCTTAGCTTTTCATGCATCATGTATTTAAGCTTCACGGTCTGCCTCGGTCTATTGTAAGTGATAGGGACTCTGTTTTTACTAGCCATTTTTGGAAGAAACTTTTCAAATTGTTGGGTATATAGTTGAAACATAGCTCGGCCTACCACCCACAAACCAACGACCAAATTGAAATTATTAATAAAAGTTTGGGGCATTTCGTGTGTTGTTTCACTGGTGATAGTCTGAAGGACTGGGTGAAGTGGATTCCTCTTGCTGAGTGATGGTACAACACCTCCTCATATGAGTCCACTAAACTCACTACATTTGAAGCCATTTATGGCTATCCTCCTCCCTAATTGGTTTCTTACATTCCAGGAACAACATGGGTCCCAACTATCAAAGAGGAGCTTCGAAGCCGATCCCACATTTTGTCCAAGCTTAAAGACAATCTCAAAGAGGCGCAAAACCGAATGAAGAAATTCACTGATATGGGAAGGCAAGAGAAGCAATTGGAAATTAGAGATTGGGTGTTCTTGCGGCTGAAATCCCATCGTCAACTATCCATGCGAGCTCGTCGACACCAAAAATTAGCCCCTCGATACTACAGCCCTTTTCAAATTATTGTTCACATTGGCGAAGTTGCATACAAGCTTGATCTTTCCCAAAATGCTCAGATCCACCCAACATTCCATGTTTCTTGTCTCAAGAAACACATTGGTGCTGCTTAGGTGCCTCAACAAACCCTTCCCCCAATTTCGCCTTCAGGAGCGCTTCAAGTTGAGCCCATTCAAATTTTGGATCGAAAAATGAAAAGAAAGGAAATCAGGCAGTTTCAACGGTATTAGTTCACTGGTCGAGGATGGATGAAGCGAATTCAACTTGGGAGGAGGTTGATGAGCTCAAACAAAAGTTTCTAGACCTTGTGGGCCAGGCTCTTTAAGGTGGGGCATTGTCATGGCCGTGAGCTAGAGTCACTGAGTGGCTAATTCAAAGGGGTCGTAACTGTTTGATAGTGGGGGTAGATGAAGTAGTGGGGGAACATCAGTTATTACATGTCAATTATTTGCATTATGTGTAGTGGGTAGTTTATTTACAGATTATTGTTGTCATATTCTACGTATTTAGTTAGTGGGGTAATGTGTCATGAACGATGTGTATCATTTATTACTTTCGAATCTATGGAATGAACCAATACGCATTTCATGAAACTTGCCTGAGTTATTGGAGGCCTGACCCCATCAAAGTGGTCAATTACTAAGTACGTTACACCACACGGGGTTGGAGGAGAAGCCATTGAAGTTGAGTGATTGTGGTGATAGGAGGGAGAGGGGTTCGGCGGCATTGATTGTTGGCAATCTAGATTCGTTGATGATTCCAAGTGTCTTGCCAAAGAATTTGACGTGGTAGCCTTTTTTCTGTTGTTTTCTTCTATAATGGTTAAATTTTATCCATCTTTTTTTCATTTTGCAAAGAGGCAGAAAGTAATCACTTTTTTCCCCTTTCCCTTCTCCCTCCTCTCACTGTGGAGCGACAGAAATCTCTCTTCTCCCTTTTCTTCTCCTTTTATCTGGGCGGCAGAATCCTTGTTCAACGAGAAAACCAACCAGTTAATATTTTTGCCAATTGGGGAAGATGCCTGTTGAAGAAGAAAAAGTGGAAGACAAAAATTGGCTTAGTTAGACAGCCCAACTAGCCGCCCAATTTGCCTCTTTAGTCACTAATGATGTGGCAGTTTTAGACTCGTTAGATTTATTTTTTTAAATCACGGTCCTTGCTTTGATAGCTTCGAATAGAAGTTCTTTGGATGGAATCTTTTCCCTATGTTACAAAACGTGCAAGTTATCGCACTCGAGAACAGAACAAGCTGGACCAAAATTATATGAGCGAGTCAAAAGTATAGCAGCTTAGAGGAAGATCAGTACAGAGATTCAAAGTCCACATGCAACAAGATGCGTACCGTACATGCCTCCAATGGAGCATAGTTGTGTAATCAAACTAGCTAGCTAAGAACTGGGTTTACTCATCTTATATGAGCCCTATAAGTACCAAACTTCAGCATTGCTTTGGCATCACACATCATTTTCTTCCTTCTTCACATTTTCCCAAGATGGTTGCACTTAACATGAGAAAGAACCTTCTAACCCTCCTTTTAGTTGGAATCTTAGTAGGGGTGATCTCCGGGTATGTGAAGGCTCAAAATTGTGGTTGTGCAGCAAACCAATGTTGCAGTCAGTATGGCTACTGTGGCACTAGGGACGCTTACTCTCTACAAAAAATTTGGCCTTTTGGGATAGATTTTTTGGTCCCAAAAAATCCAAATTTCATCCCAACAAACTTTTTGGGACGAAATCCGTCTGTCACCCCAACTGTCCCAACAAACCCGTTACAAAAGGTTTTTGGGACAAAAATGGTGTTCTGTCCCAAAAGTGTGCTTTCAGGACGGGAAGGATACTGTTCCAAAATAAATTTATCGTTCAAACACTTTGGAATAGACAACTGAGGATACTGTTCGAACGGGTTTCGATCACAAAATTTAAATGCGTTTGATAATGAAAACAAACTTTTGAACAACCCTAAAAAAATTTTACATTCGATATTTAAGGTACCATTCTAAAATTTGGAACATTTGTAACCATTCTTTTCTGTTACAACAGTTGACATCAAAACCGTTCAAACTCTTTCGGACGGAAAGTAAATACATGTTCAAACATTTATGACGTTCCAGCGTATATCTTTAAATCTGTTCGATATATCAAGCAAGGAATTAAAAATTGTTGTTCGAACGGAAACGCGAACGTTCAAACTTATCGAGGCAGGTTGGATTTCGAACGTCGAAATAATAATGTTTGAACGAATATTAACTAAGCATCGAATGAAATATTCCTTTATCTAACGGAAAACGTTTGAATTACTATAGGAATAACGTTCTAACGATAAAGTGTAACGTTCGATCACTGTAGCTCGAAAACGATAGGCCATGTTGAAACTCCCTAAAACTATAATTTTCTACATCAAAATCAGTCCAAAACAATCCTAAACTAACTAAAAACACCCACATTCATCAACATGCATAATATTTTACAAGTTTATTAACATATTCAAAGCCAAATTCAATACACAAAATCAACCCAAAAAATTTTAAAAAAACACATTTTAATCGGTTAAAATGCTCTACAAAATGTACCTGGAGTGTGTAGGACTAGAAAGGATGAATCTACGAACTTAAAATGGCAATGGAGATTGAGAGGAGTTTGAGAGAATTCGAGAGAGAGAGGACGGTATATACGTGCATGATATGGGAATATGAGGCTCAGGTTTTATAATATTTGAGCAAGCATTCGAATGCGTTCGAACGTGTATGGGAAAAATCGTCCGAAACTGTTCATTACCCAACTTTTCATATCTAACTATCACATGATCATTGGAATGGGTAACTATAAACATTCAAACGGTAATATAAAAATATAAAATTTATGGTGATTGGACTTGCATTTATGGGGGTAGTTGGAAAAGTGGGGTTCGAAGTCGTTCGAATGTTGGACAAGTTTTCGAGACTTGCAACCTCGTCCCAAAAGATTCTCTCTGTTCGAATTTAATTTTTAAGAATTTTCAATAGAAACGCGTATCATTTCGAATATCATTTCGGGGTTAGAACTTAATTTGCGTTCACATTCGAGTTTGCCATTCGAATGTACATTTCGGGGTGGACGTCGTTTTTTGATTCGGGTATGAGTTTTTTATAATATTTAGAAGCCGAGCGTTCAAAGTGTCTGCGTCCATTCCCCCCATCCCCCAGCCTTGTACGCTACTCCCAAATATAGAATTTCTTTAATGCAAAATTAATCCACAAGAGACCCCGAGTTTAATTTTCCGATTACAACAAAAAAAAAATTATGTTACGGATTTTTTGGCGTCCCAAAAAAAATCAATCCCAAAAAGTCAAATTTCTAATAGTGACTGCGGCAAGGGGTGCAAAGGAGGAGGCCCCTGTTATTCATCCCCTTCAACGCCTTGTACCAATGGTGTGTAGGTCTCGGATATCGTGATAGGCGATTTCTTTAATGCAATACTTAATCAAGCCAGTGGAGATTGTCCCGAGAGGAACTTCTACACAAGAACAGTATTTCTTAATGCTCTCAATTCATATAATCAATTCGGGCATGATGATTCTACCAATGATTCTAAGCGTGAGATTGCAGTTTTTTTTGCCCATGTCACGTATGAGACTGGAGGTAAGATCTTGCACTATTTATTTTGACATAAATGATTGCACTTAATCTTGATTGTTTTTTTAACATAATTTTTTAAAAGATTTATTTGGTAAGGCTAAAAAAATTTTGAGAATTTTTTTGATAGTTATTTTTCACAAACTCCAAAACCTTCTCTCAAACTATAACACGTTCTTCACAAACATTTATACCTTTTTCATAAAATAGTTTAGGAAAATTACACTTTGTAGCCCTGAACTATGGGGTCCTTGACACTTTGCACCCCCTTGTCCTGATTTCGTGACATTGAGCCCATAAACTTCTGATTTTCGTTAATTACCACCCAGATGCAAATTTCTCTGTTAAGACTGACAGTAATAAGCGCACATGCCGTCCACGTGAGGCACTTAAAAATTTTCTCCCCGTTTTGCCCTCATTCTATCCGTTTATAATTTCAAATTCGCATTTCCTTTCTTTTGGCCAGCACTTAGAAGATCTAGCGGTCATCCCCTCCTCGAAGACATTGACGAGCCCTAGTGATGCCTAAAATCTAGAAGAAATGGCGTCACACTGGTAATGCTTCTGCAATTTTTCCCTCTCATTGCTCTGGTGCATTTTTCCTCTCATTGCTAAGGTGCATTTTTCCCTCTTGTTGCTCTGGTGCAATTTTCCCTCTCGTTGCTCTGGTGCAATTTTTCCCTCTTGTTGCTCTGTACGTTTCTTAAATCTCTCTGGTCTCATTCATGGGAAGTGTATTTTCGATGAATGAGACTTTAATTGGATTTAGTAGCTAATTCATTATAGCTTTCCCGAGGTTTCGTTGGAGAAGTTGAGCGAACATATAGGTGCTGTTTAGAACTGTTCCTTCTGCAATATATCAATAACTGATTGGAGATGGAGAATACCACAAAAACCAATCATGCCATTAAGGGAAATATAGGGGTAAAAAATTAATCAACTACCCAATCTATACGATAGGATATACAATATATATAGCAACTAATGTTTCCAGCCCAATATAACTTAAAGTCATTAATGCATGTCATTAAGGGAATGTACCTAAGACTTAGAAGGTAAATACTAGTATGATGAAGAAGAAGGCAGAGAAGAGTAGGAGAAGAAGCAACAAGACATGTTGGAGAAATTGCCAAGGAGAGGACTAAGTTGAGTTAAGTGAGGGTGGTGAAAGGGTTCAATATATATTGGAGATGAGAAGTGGGATTGTATGAATCAATGAGAATTATGTCATTTTTAAAGTGAATATATCATTGACACTGACCAAAGTTTTTTCTCTTCATTCAAAGGGGGGGAGAGATATAAATTATAAGCATGTGCCACAAATTGGTTCATTAATTTCTTCCACGAAATTTTTGCTGGTCCGGTTTTGTTTCCAAGTGACAATGACTTCATCTTTGTGTGTTTCTAATATACATATTGATCATAATTACTAGTCAGCTCCATTTTTAGATTTTCTTGGTAAATATTGATCCTATTTGTGAAGAATAACTAATTTCGTCAATAAGCATGATGAGCAGTTACTGAATAGTGCTTAGTATAGTCATGACCCAACTCTTTTGCAAATGCTTAACTAGTATAGCCATGACCTAACTCCTTTGCAAATGCTTCATTTTCACTTATTTTTTAAGCAATTCACCTCCATCACTAAGTACTGCAAGTTCGGTGACAAGCATAGGTGGAGATTCAACTAAAATTCCTATTTGTTACTGTGGAGTTCAATCTACCTTGAAGACTGCCTACACATAAGCAAATTTTGGCAGAAGTTTTTTTAGTTGTGTGAACCACAAGGTAATACCTCGTATATGTAGTTTTAGTACGTATGTTTATTATTATGCTGAAATGTTTATACATGATATGAATGCAGCTTGGGAGATCATGCGGCTTTTTCATGTGGATTGATCCTCCTATGTGTGTCCATGGAAGGAGGGTTTTAAGCCGTATTCGGGAAAGGCACGAAAGGACACATATAGAGTTGGAAATAGAAAGTCGTCTCAAAGCAAAGGAGAATGAGTATGCGAAGCGCACTGCAAAGATGGAGGAGGAGTATGCAAAGCGCAGTGCAATGATGGAACGCGATATGGCATGGCTCTGCTAAAAGTTGGTTTCCACAAAATATAGTCATAATGAGGAGAAGAAATTCTATAGGAGGATATTGACTTTCTCGTAGGTGTTGATTGTTTTGTTGTTTTTGCCTTCTATGTATGTTACAAAAAAGGAAGTGAGTGTTTCTCTACCATTGGCACCATAAATTGAAGTTCGAATTTGGTCATATAGTTGCCTTGAAGGCATTGTTTGTATTTTCAGTATTATTGACATATGTAGTAGTGGAATATGTAAATGGAAACCTGTCCTTTTATTGTTGGAATATGTAAGTGCCTTCAAGGCAATTTTTGGAATCTGTATTGCTATCTACCCTGTATAACCTTAAGGCATTTGTGCAAAGCAACTAAAAACATCCATAAATCATTGCTATATATCCTGTACTGCTATTTTTTGGTCATATATGTTTAAAGCAACTAAAAACATCCATTTCAGCAGTATGAATATGTTCCAAAATGTATCCATATACATCCAAAAGACATCCAATATGGGTCCAAAATATAACTCCAACCTTAAATATTCATCGTGACAAAAAAACAGTGGTATTACACAACATTGTCACAAAAATACCAATGTGCTTACTTCCAATCCAACTAAATACACAACATTGTGACAAAAATAGATACAAACTATTCCTAAGTATGCTTGTCATTATTCGGCCTCTTCATATTCTCTTCAATCCTCTTGATGGCTTGCTCAATGGTAGGGACTACCACCCTGGAGGAGCTTGCACTTGACTTTGAGAGAGCAAAAACAACCCAAGAGGGGGGGTGAATTGGGTTTTATAAAAAAATTTTAACCTTTTTCTTATAAAACCGAATTTGCAGAGACCCCTTTCCCTTTTTCTAAAGAGCAAGAGAGTAGATCTATAAAATCAAGGACTATAATGAAGAATAAAAGGAATAGTTAAACAAGCACAACAAATAGATATCAATAATAAATAGAGATAAGGGTAGAGAGATGACACCGTGACTTTTAGGTGGTTCGGCCAACACTTGCCTACGTCCACCCCCAAGGCTATTGACTTCCTTGGCTTTCTTCACTATCTTCCAAATAGTAAGTACACCTTAGCTTCTCGGGTGCTAAGGAACCTTTACAAAGTGTTTTTGAGCTTACACTTTAACTCACTCTCACAAATCCCCACAACCTAGAGGATTTCTTCTACCCAACAAGTAGGACAAGTGTTTTTCCCAAACACTCACGTGTTTTTCAAGAATGGGTACAAAGGGAATCTTAGTAAAGGCTCTTTAAGCTGAATAAACAAGTATGAAGTACTGAGGTGTGCAAAGAGACAAGATTCACAAAGAAAGCAATAGTATTTGCAGGTGGGAGTACGAGCTTTCTTGGTTGGTGGAGCTTCTTTCTTCCTCAAAGCTTTTTCTCTCTCTAGAAATTAGGGCAAGAGTTAATAGCGCACACGTCCACCGTTTCTCTCTCCATCTTCTTCTATTTAAAGCTCCTAGGGCACCAAGGGTCTTCTTGTAAAGTTTGAGTGCCGTTGGAGGTCATTTAAGACCATTTGGATACTTTTTGGATGAGTTGACGTTGCTCCAGGATTTCTGCAAAATCGTGCAATGTGTCGACACATTGATGGTATGTGCTGACACATTAAAATTTGGCCTGAAAACAACCTCTCGGGTGTTAGTTCAATGTGTCGACACTTCCAACACTTAGTCAAAAAAATATTTCGAATGACCTGAAAAACAACTCTCGGGTAGTAGTTCAATGTGTCGACACTATGATCCAATGTGTCGACAAACACTTAGAAAAAATTTAGAATGATTCTGAAAAACAACTCTCGGGTAGTAGTTCAATGTGTCGACACTATGGTCCAATGTGTCGACACTTCCAACACTTAGACAAAAAATGTTCTTTAACAACAACTACCCAATTCAATAAATCTCAAAAATACTTACAATATAAAAGATGATCAATTAGCAAGTGTAATGATGATCAAGTATGCTTGGAGAGATTTTAAAATAAGGAAACCTTGATACTCTAAAAATATAATTTTCTTGAAAAGAAATTTCAATGTAAAATCTAATAGTCTTGAATAAGTATGAAAACTTTGTTATCATCAAAATCAAAATAGATTGTTTGTAAGAACAACCTTGGGCTAACAATCTCCCCCTTTTTGATGATGACAAAAACCATTTTAAAAATGACAATTTGCTAATAAATAGAAAAGCTCCCCCTGAGAACAAGCAGGAGTTTTTCATGATATTTTTAGCAAAAAGGACTTTAAGATTTTACAAAAATTTTGCAAGAGTTTCCTTTGTAAAAGGAGGTTTCCCAAAACTTAAAGCAACACTTCTATATCCTTTCTCCAAACTTCCAAACTTCAAATACCAAACCAGATCACAAGACTTCATATCACGAAGAGTTAAAAGATAGAGTAACTACCTGAAGGATTTAGGCAAGCATAATCAAGTGCAAGGCACTTATCAAAATCTTCACAAGTACTCCTTAGAACACATTCACTTCAAAACATATGGTCATTCATAATATAATAGAATAATCACAATAAGTCAATGTATAAAACGCTGAATGATCATTACAACTAACCAAATAAAAATACAACTAAAAAGAGGACAAAGAACAACATAAGAATTAAATGAAATGTCCTCAAATGAGAGCAAGGTATCAGCATACAAACAGGCACTTTTTCTCCCCCTTTGGCATCATCAAAAAAAGAAGGCAAGGAGAGGTGGCAAGGGTGAGGGCAAAGGAGATCAGGGAGGAGGAGGATGATCGACGTCAAATTTCCGCAGCCAGTTGCTCCAAGTCGTTGAGAACCAATAGGTCCATTTCATGACAAGAGGCCGAAGTTTTCGATCAACATCCAGACTAAGCTTGGTGGCATTGACGACATCTTGAGCAGATGATTTTAAATCATTTACAGTAGCTTGAATCACCTCGCTGGCCATATGGATGCTGTTATTGACTTGGTGCTTGAGAAGCCTCACATCCTTGTCAAGAAGATTGAAACGCTCATCATGAGCGACAAACAACTGCTTGATGTCATCAAAGCCGTCTTCATGTCAAGAGACAACTTCTCCAACTGCTGACCCAATTTCTTTTGTTCCTCCTTTATCTCCCCAAACGAAGCTTCAAGAGATTCAAATTGAGCGCATGAGAGTGGGAAGGGGGTATTCGGGATGATGACTCCATATGCAAAGAAGGAAATGGAGGAGGGGAGAATGGCTCTCTCGGAGTTCTGGTGGCAGTGGAAGGAGTTCTAGTAAAGGTATCTTCTTCCTCATCCTCGCTGTTTGCATCAGAATCCGATCCCCTATGACTTCGCTTTTGAGGGGTTGCATCAGCTTTCTTTATCCAAAAACCTTCATCATTTTGTGTGAACCCCATCAACCTTAGAGTTTTCTGATTATACTCTTTGGATGCCTTGGGAGGTTCTCGTACTTCACCCCCAAATCAATATCAAGAATGTGAAACATGTGGGTAAAGAACATTCCATAAGGCAGCCCTTGTTCTTCTTCTCAGTGGCAGCCTTCATATGATTTATCATAAGGTGACCAAGGTTCATGGGAGTATGGGTAATCAAGCAGTACATGAAAAATAAGTCTAGGAACGTTATGTACTCAAATTTCCCGTCCTTGGTAAAATAATGTTACAGACCATATGATGTAAAATTCGTCTTGGAATGCTTAGATCACTGGCTGTGGGTCTAATAATCTCGTCTAGGGTTGGATTATCCAAAACAACCCTAAGAATATGAAGGGATCAACTTCAGACAAACCTACCCACCCATGGTTTTCAAAGAACTTCTTCCCAGCATCAGGAGCATTAACCATTGAATTCAAAGAAGAACTTGATAGATCCAACATTTTTCCATTCACATAACTGTCAGCATCCTCAGACTTAGTGAATTGAAAGTTAGCATAAACCAACTTAACTAAGTAAACATAGCAATTTACTTTCAAATTCACAAGTGTTCCCCAACCTTGAAACTCAAACATCTCTTGAAACCCAAACTCATTTTCACTAAACCATTGAAAATCAGCCCATCTCCCAGCAATAACTTTTCTATTTCGAAAGTCTTGAACAAAACGGTTTTTGCAGAGACCTGACCTGTAGATGTAGTCTTCAGGAGTGGGAGTGGGTTCTTCGGTGGTCCTAGCCTTCTTCTTCCCTTTGGAGCCAACAGAGGCTGGAGTTCTTTGCGAGGAACGAGTAGGACGACTGGAAGACATTGAGTGTAGGATTTTGAGAGAGATGGAGGCTGTCGGGCGGTGGGTTTTTGGAGGGAGAGAGTGGGCGGTTGAAATTCGTGAGGGGGAGGTTGGATCGCACGGTTTGAGAGAGAGAGAGAGGTCTGAGAGGGAGAGAAAGCCTAAAATGCTGAACCCTAACTCAAATGAGAGTGATATACCATGCGTGCCCTTGGGTTTTTAAAAACAGTAAACACAAGGGAAGTGTCGACACATTGTACTCATGTGTCGACACATTGGTCATGCTCCCGAACAAAGTTAAAGGAGCTCTCGGGTGGATGACTCATGTGTCGACACATGAAATCATGGTGTCGACACATGCTTCTCCATGGAAGAAAAACCATAAAAACTAGAGGTGCTGACACTTGTTTCACAAGTGTTGACACATGGCATGAAATATGATTTTATGAAATAGTTTTAATAAAAACAACATAGAATCAATCAACCATCATTCAAAAACATGTACAAAGTAATCAATACCACCAATTAAGGAGTAAAACAACTATATAATAGCAATTCAATCCAAAGGAAACTTCATTCCTATTTCTTGTCGAATAAAACAAAATCTATCCTCATTGAGGGGTTTTGTGAAAATATCCGCCAATTGAAGGTCGGTGTTTACAAATTCAAGAACAATATCCCCTTTTTGAGCATGATCTCTGAATGAAATGATGCTTAATCTCGATATGTTTTGTCCTAGAGTGCTGAATTGGATTTTTAGTAAGATTGATTGCACTGGTGTTGTCACATTTTATTGGGATGAGAGAATAATGAAGATTGAAATCTTCCAATTGTTGTTTCATCCACAATACTTGTGCACAACAATTGCCTATGGCAATATACTCGGCTTCCGTAGTTGATAGAGCCACGGAGTTTTGTTTCTTACAACACCAAGAGACTAGTGACGGTCCAAGAAATTGGCATGCACCACTAGTACTCTTTCTATCAATTTTACATCCAGCATAATCCGCATCCGAGTATCCTTGTAAATTGAATTCAACACTCTTAGGATAAAACAAACCTAGATTTTGAGTGCCAACAAGATATCTGAAAATCCTTTTGACAGCAAGGAGATGAGATTCCTTAGGACATGATTGAAATCTAGCACACATACATACACTAAACATTATATCAGGTCTACTAGCGGTAAGATATAGTAAGGAGCCAATCATACCTCGATACTTCGTTTGGTCCACATCCTTACCTTTTTCATCCTTTTCCATTTTTGTAGATGGACTCATAGGAGTGCTCATAGGCTTTGAATTGTCCATGTTGAATCTTTTGAGAAGATCTCTTGTATACTTAGCTTGACTTATGAAGATGCCTTCACTACATTGTTTGATTTGGAGCCCGAGAAAGTAGTTCAATTCTCCCATAAGGCTCATCTCAAATTCGCCTTGCATAACTTGAGAAAACTCTTGACACAAAGATTCATTAGTAGATCCAAAAATAATGTCATCAACATATATTTGAACCGTTAATAACTCATTTTCCTTTTCTTTGGTGAAAAGAGTAGTATCAATTTTCCCTCGAGAAAAACCATTTTCAATAAGAAAGGAACTTAGACGTTCATACCATGCTCGAGGTGCTTGTTTCAATCCATAAAGCGCTTTTGTGAGTTTGTATACATGATTTGAAAATTTTTCATCTTCAAATCCCGGTGGTTGCTCAACATAAACTTCTTCAGTGAGAAATCCATTTAGAAAAGCACTTTTTACATCCATTTGAAAGAGTTTAAAATCTTTATAACAAGCGAAAGCTAGAAGCATGCGAATGGATTCTAAACGAGCAACAGGAGCAAAGGTTTCATCAAAATCAATTCCTTCTTCTTGATTGTAACCTTGGGCTACTAATCTTGCTTTGTTCCTCACCACAACCCCGGATTCATTCATTTTGTTTCTAAAAACCCATTTTGTGCCAATAATCGGATAATCCTTGGGTCTAGGAACTAGATGCCATACTTGATTTTTCTCAAATTGTTTTAATTCCTCTTCCATAGCATGGATCCAACTTTCATCATCTTTAGCCTCAGAAAAGTTCTTAGGCTCAAGTTGAGAAAGTAAAGCAAGGTTATTAGCTTGGTGTATAGAGGATCGAGTCCTTACCCCTTTTTCAACATTACCAATAATTTGATGGAGAGGATGACTCTTGACGTACTTCCAAGACTTTGGTAGATCATCATCATCTTGTTGAGACTCTTCTTGAGGCTCTTGAGGTTCTTGCTCTTGCACTAGTGCCTCTCCCTTGTCTTTGTCAATTGTAAGCCTATCAACCCCTTTGTTAAGATCTACAATATCTTCATCATCTTTTCTCATAAGATGTTAGATTCATCAAAAACAACATGAACTGATTCTTCAACAACTAAGGTACGTTTATTAAAAACACGATAAGCTTTGCTAGAAGTTGAATAACCAAGAAATATACCTTCATCCGCTTTTGCATCGAACTTACCCAAATTGTCCTTGTTGTTGTTGAGCACAAAACATTTACAACCGAAAACATGAAAATAACCAATGTTGGGTTTTCTATCATTCCATAGCTCATAAGGGTTTTCTTGAGAATAGGCCTAATCATGCAACGGTTCATAACATAACAACTTGTGCTAACTGCTTCAGCCCAGAAATAATCAGGCAAGTTGTTTTCACAAAGCAAGGTTCTAGCCATTTCTTCAAGAGTCCTATTTTTCCTCTCTACAACACCATTTTGTTGAGGAGTTCTAGGAGCCGAGAAGTTATGGTTAATACCATTTTCTCCACAAAACATTTCAAAGGAGGAATTTTCAAATTCTTTACCATGGTCACTCCTTATGCTAGAAATAGCAAAACCTTTTTCATTTTGGATTCTCTTGCTAAGTTTTTCAAAAGCATGAAAGGCTTCATCTTTATGAGCTAGGAATAGAACCCATGTGAATCTACTGAAGTCATCAACAACAACAAAGCCATAACGTTTGCCACCCAAACTCAATGTTCGGGTTGGACCAAATAAGTCCATGTGTAGGAGTTGGAGTGGTCTAGAAGTGGACACAATATTTTTGGGTTTAAAAGATATTTTGGTTTGTTTGCCCTTTTGGCATGCTGCACAAATTTTATCCTTTTCAAAAGAGAGATTAGGCAAACCTGAAACAAGATTCTTTTTGGCTAGTTTTGAAATCAAGTCCATGCTTGCATGAGCAAGCCTTCTATGCCACAACCAGCTGTCTTTATCATTTAGAGCTGAAAAACATTTTATATTTTCTGAGGAGATGCTCTCTAAATGAACAATGTACACATTTTCAAATCTATGTCCAACAAACAAGACTTTCTTGCTTTCAATATTTTCAACAAGGCACATTGATGATTCAAAAATGACTCGGTTTCCCTTGTCACACAATTGACTGATGCTTAGGAGATTATGCTTTAAACCTTTGACAAGAAGAACATTTTCAATTGGGATTAGGATACGTACCAATGCTTCCAACACCAAGTATTTTCCTTTTCCATTGTCACCAAATGTAACTGAGCCCTTATCCTTAAGACAAAAGGAGTTGAACCAACTTTTGTCTCCGGTCATGTGCTTGGAGCATCCACTATCAAGTACCCAATGTTCCTTGATGTCTTTGGACTCCAAGCATTCCTGCAAAAAGGATTAGCTCTTGATCTTTGGTACCCAAACCTTTTTGGGTCCATTGGTATTAGATACAAATTCCTTTATCTTATCTTTTTGAATCCATACAAATTTGATCCCGTGAGTAGATCCTTTTCTAGTTGGACATGTGTGTGATATGTGTCCATGCTTTCCACAAAAATTACACAAAAAGAAGGATGTTGATGATTTAATAATTATATCAGAATATAACTTTTGATATCCACTTGAATCATAGCCAATTCCGCTTTTGTTGAAACAACATTTTTGTGAACCAAGGAGAATATCAAGGTTTCTTTTACCTTGAGTAAATCTTGCAAGATCTTGGGTAAGAGAGTCAATTTTTCTTTTTAACTCAATATTTTCTGATTTCAAAACATGTGACTCACCTTGTATTATTTTTTCATTTTCTTTTGACACTTGCAAGATTCTCTTCAAGAGAAACAACTTGGTGTTTCAAAGCATCATTTTTTGTACAAGAACATCAAGATTCTTTTTAATACAACAATACTTTGAAAATATTCTTTTCAACTCAACATGTTGTTCATCAAA
Organism: Morella rubra; assembly: GCA_003952965.2. NCBI lineage: Eukaryota > Viridiplantae > Streptophyta > Magnoliopsida > Fagales > Myricaceae > Morella > Morella rubra. The sequence goes on along the minus strand of CM025851.1, from coordinate 15,591,551 downwards.
AGCATCTTGTAATTCCTCAAAAGTAAATGAGTAAGTTGAAGATCTTTGTACCTCATCTTCGTTATCCTTTGCCATGAGGCAAAGGTTTGCAACTTCTTCATCGCTCTCACTATTACTTTCATCGGATTCTCCCCATGCCGCTAAGAATGCTTTCTTTTTATCTTTGAAATCCTTGGACTTCTTGTGTGTCTCAACATTGGGCATTCCGACTTTATGTGGCCCGGCTTCTTGCATCCGAAGCAGATAATTTCATTCTTTTTGCTGCTATCCCCTTTGTAATTTGTTTTTCTTGAGAATCTTTTATCCCCTTGTTTCTTACGGAAGAACTTCTTGAATCTTTTAGTGAATAGAGCCATTTCCTCATCATCCTCAGAGGATTCATCCTCACTAGAGTATGTTGCCTTTAGGGCAACACCCCTTTTTCCTTTTCCTTCGTCTTCATCTCCTTTAACTTGATTCATCTCATGGGTCATGAGAGATCCCATGAGCTCGTCCAAGGAGAGCTTCGTCAAGTCCTTAGCTTCTTGAATTGCAGTGACCTTGGGTTCCCAAGCTTTAGGAAGACACCTGAGAATCTTTCTTACCATTTCATCGTTAGTGTATTCTTTACCAAGAGATTTTAACCCATTTATGATATCAGTAAAACGAGTAAACATAGAAGAGATAGATTCATCAGATTTCATCTTAAAGAGCTCATAGCTATGAACAAGCATGCTAATCTTGCTTTCTTTTACCTAATTCGTACCTTCATGGATACTTGAAGTTTATCCCAAATTTGTTTAGCAGTATCGCATCCAGAGATACGATTGAACTCATTTGAATCGAGAGAACAGTACAGAACATTCATAGCCTTAGAATTTAGAGACATGAGCTTAAGATCATTCTCATCAAAATCTTTCTCTTCCTTGAGCTTTCCATCTGCTCCTTCGGGAAATCGAGGACCTCTTGAAATGATTCTCCACAGATCATAATCAACGGCTTGGATGTAGATTCTCATCCTTGCCTTCCAATAGTTATAGGAGGTTCCATTAAACAAGGGAGGTCGATTTGTCGACTGCCCTTCAGCTAAGGAGTGCTAACTAGGGTTGTCATTTAAAAGCGTCTAACCTCAGCTCTGATACCAATTGAGAGAGCAAAAACAACCCAAGAGGGGGGTGAATTGGGTTTTATAAAAAACTTTTAACCTTTTTCTTATAAAACCGAATTTGCAGAGATCCCTTTTTCTTTTTCTAAAGAGCAAGAGAGTAGATCTATAAAATCAAGGACTATAATGAAGAATAAAAGGAATAGTTAAAGAAGCACAATAAATAGAGATAAGGGTAGAGAGATGACACCGTGACTTTTAGGTGGTTCGGCCAACACTTGCCTACGTCCACCCCCAAGGCTATTGACTTCCTTGGGCTTTCTTCACTATCTTCAAATAGGAAGTACACCTTAGCTTCTCGGGTGCTAAGGAACCTTTACAAAGTGTTTTTGAGCTTACACTTTAACTCACTCTCACAAATCCCCACAACCTAGAGGATTTCTTCTACCCAACAAGTAGGACAAGTGTTTTCCCAAACACTCACGTGTTTTTCAAGAATGGGTACAAAGGGAATCTTAGTAAAGGCTCTTTAAGCTGAATAAACAAGTATGAAGTACTGAGGTGTGCAAAGAGACAAGATTCACAAAGAAAGCAATAGTATTTGCAGGTGGGAGTACGAGCTTTCTTGGTTGGTGGAGCTTCTTTCTTCCTCAAAGCTTTTTCTCTCTCTAGAAATTAGGGCAAGAGTTAATAGCGCACACTTCCACCGTTTCTCTCTCCATCTTCTTCTATTTAAAGCTCCTAGGGCACCAAGGGTCTTCTTGTAAAGTTTGAGTGCCGTTGGAGGTCATTTAAGACCATTTGGATACTTTTTGGATGAGTTGACGTTGCTCCAGGATTTCTGCAAAATCGTGCAATGTGTCGACACATTGATGGTATGTGCTGACACATTAAAATTTGGCCTGAAAATAACCTCTCGGGTGTTAGTTCAATGTGTCGACACTATGGCTCAATGTGTCGACACTTCCAACACTTAGTCAAAAAAATATTTCGAATGACCTGAAAAACAAATCTCGGGTAGTAGTTCAATGTGTCGACACTATGGTCCAATGTGTCGACACTTCCAACACTTAGAAAAAAATTTAAAATGATTTGAAAAACAACTCTCGGGTAGTAGTTCAATGTGTCAACACTTATGGTCCAATGTGTCGACACTTCCAACACTTAGATAAAAAATTGTTCTTTAACAACAACTACCCCAATTCAATAAATCTCAAAAATACTTACAATATAAAAGATGATCAATTAGCAAGTGTAATGATGATCAAGTATGCTTGGAGAGATTTTAAAATAAGGAAACCTTGATACTCTAAAAATATAATTTTCTTGAAAAGAAATTTCAATGTAAAATCTAATAGTCTTGAATAAGTATGAAAACTTTGTTATCATCAAAACCAAAATAGATTGTTTGTAAGAACAACCTTGGGCTAACAAACTTATTCTGGTTTGCAATGAAACCACTCCCAAACTGAGCCCATAATGTTTACAGAGTGCCCTAACTTACTCTCCCTGGTTGCCGAGTTGGGTCATGGGTTACTTCGTCGTCTCCAGCATTGTCCTCCACAACAATAGGATCCTCCTCCGATTGCCATGACTTGACGAGCTACCAGATTTCCTTCCAAATTGCTCTGCCAATCTTCTAGACCTTCGATGCCCCCTAGATCCAATCGAAGACAGCAGTTGTGATGCACTCGTTGGCTACTCTTTGTTCGCTTTGTACTAGCAAATGTAGGCTGAGAATTGTTTTTGCTATTTTTACTCCACTTCTTATTCTTGTTGCAGGAGGTTGACTTAATCCAATTTCTTCATTCTACAAACATGATACAAAAAGCACCCATAGTCAGACAGCAATTGCAAACAAAACACACTTGGCACCAAAACTAATACTTATCTTATAGAATTTTGTTCTGGCAATGATTAATTTAGATCATTGCTCAGATATTTCCACAATATGTCAGGTCTATTTGAATCCCACAAACTCTAGTAACAATCACACATATTACAGAGTATAGCAAAAATATATACTAATAACAAGATACAAAATTAAGTACAAATGGGCTTACTGTCAATAAAATTTCAACTAGAACCGTCTCATTCTCTTGCAGATGCAACCCAGCTGCTTGTGAAGAAGTTGCCCTTGACTTTGGCCTCCTCCACCTGCGGCCATTGCAATCGAGTAGATATTATAGTTGGCATCTCTAGATACTGCTGTAAGCAGTTTTCCTTTGAATGGGCCCTTCAAGAAACACCCATCAAAACCAATCAGTGGCCTGCAACCCACTTTAAAACCTACTTTCTTCGCTGACATTGAAACATACATTCACTAGAACTTAGGTGTTAACTAGGGAGGTATCCTCTCCTGCTTCAATAGAATACAACTCTCTCTATTAGTCTCCCTCAACATCACTACGTAATCCCACAAAGATCGATACTGATTTGAATGTTTGCCAAAGATCTTAGCCCATGCCGCTCTCCTAGCCCGCTACACTTGACTTTCATTGACATTCACCTTCCACTGCCTCTTCACCTCTTGTGTTATAGATTCCACTAGGATGTTAGTTGCGACTTGAATTGCTGAAGATAGTTAACAGTGATGAACCTTGATCCAACTATCGAGCTTCTATACTTCCTAGTGCATTGGTGGGTAGAGCTAAAAGTTCTTATCTGGAAGGTCTTCTCGTCTTTCATCCACCTTCCATAAACTCTATATTCACACCTCGGTGCATCTCTGTAGATGATGATCACCTTATCAGAGCAATTCTTCTTGATTTGTATATCCTTCCCCTTCAATACATTCTCCAATCATACAGCATCTCTAAACATCTGAGATGACGGGAACTTCATCCCAAGCTTCAAAACAGGGGCAGCCAAGTCTAAAGTGCAAAACTCAGGTCCAGGGTACGCTTCAGGTAGACTATTGATCACGTCATCCTCTGTCTCACTGACTTTGGGAGACTCCAAAACATCCCTTCTTCCAATATCCGAGACATCATCTGCAGCACAAAATAAACATTAATATTGTATAGTAAAATTACCAAACAAAAAACTTTAAAATAAAATCATACAAAAAATAAGTACCATCGCTGATACATTCTTTAGTGATTGACTGCTTTCCTTTATATCGGTCGCAATGAATTTCAGATGGTCCTGGGACACCTCCATCAGCACCTCCATCGGTGCTAAAAAAACTGTCACTAGAATCATCGCCTCCATCGTCACCACCATCAACCCCAGTAAAGGTATGACGTCCATCAGAAGAAGGTCCTACACCGTCATTACGAAAAGTGTCAACCTCAATGTCAAACAATTCATCATCGCTACTAAGGACTTGATTCCAAAAGGGATCATTCATCCCCAATCTACATCTCTCACGTTCTTCATCGCCTTATGCAACATCCTTCCCATTCAGCTCACCCTCAGGAATTTCACTAAGTGAAACTAAGGACAGCACCACAACAGCTTCTCCCTCATGACACTTCACCATTGCCAAAATGTCATGATCAGATGACACGAGACAACACCATCATCAAGAGTTTTCCCTGGCTGCTTGTAGTAGATGAGGTCACCAAGCTTATATCCATATGCTTTCACAATATCCTCTAGTTCAAAAAATGACAAGCAATCTGGATCATATGGTTCGTCATACACCGACACATCTCCACCCACATAAGAACACCAGAACTTCCTATTGAACCTACCGCTATAGTGCACCTCGAATAAAAGGAATTCATACGGCATGTTAAGGATTTACAAAGCACCATACCTGCCAAGTAAAATAAAATAATGTGTTAGTATATAATAAATTCGGATCACATTAAGAAATGTATAAGTATATAAAAAAACATTCAGCTCACCTTAAACAATGGATGGGTCTGTAAGTGCCCCATAGAGCAGTACTCCCACTGTGCAGTTATAAAGCACCACACCTACCAAGTCAAATAAAACAATGTATAAAAGAAGTGCATGAAAATGTTTAAGTTCTATACACAACTCACTATTATCTCAGAAGGCTAAATTAATTAACACTTGTCAGTTAAGTTCTATACACTACTCATCGTAACTAAATTAAATACATTCTGTTTAACAAAGTATAAAAGAAATGCATTAAAATTCAGCTCACATTCAATAAAGTATAAAAGAAGTCTAAAGAAGCATACACTTGTACCAAGAAACCATATATAAAAGCTATGTTGACTAACAATTTAACATATATGGTAATGTACGAGATAGAAAAGTGAGGGCAAATATTTAATAAGAGGTAATGTGTAGGAGAAGAGAAACAATATATCTTATTTGATTTCCCCCCATAAGTTTGAAAATAAACAAAATGCTGCAGAGAAGGTCTTATACTACTAGAACGCTGTTTCAAAATAAACGAGATATCCTATTTGATTCCCCCCATTAGTAGATGAATATTGTTAGCTTGATTCATTGATCATACCTGCAATAGATGGCATTTCCTGACTCCCATAACAGGAAAAGTTCAATGTTCAATACCGTACAATGAATTAAAAAATAAATAACCCATATCAACAGTACTCTAGAATTCTAGCTGGTATGCGGACATATAATAAAGGGCCTAATGTTGATGAATCAAATACATTCTGTTAATCCAACCTGAACTAAAACTATTATCAACCCTAAACAAACCCACATATAATTAGGCTAGTTTATTGCTGTAAAATTAGGACAAGCTATAGGAAGACATCTCCACCCACGTAAGATTAAAATAACTGCATTAAAATTCAGCTCACATCCAATAAAGTATAAAAATACTACAAGATATGGTAGGAGCTGAGTGTATCGACCATAAACATTAAAATAAAGTGCACTTATGGTGGGAAAGCAACTTGTGTAATTTTTTTATCTGCAGAACGTGAAAAAAAAAATCCACGTGCTTTCGAAAAAGTAAACAAACAACTTATACAAATTACATTATGGGTTTATGGGACCACATGGTTTTGTTTGAGTGAAAAGTAAGCAATAAAGAAGAAGCCCGACACCAGGGGGCGACAGTAAAGCAGGACCACTTCGGCAAACCAAAATTTCCACACACAGAAGACAATTTCCACCCAAATAAGACAAATTCTACGATTCAATACTATTTATGTATGCAAGTCACTTAAAAATATGCTACCCATGCAAAATAACCCAACCTAACGAACATTGCTAGAAACATTGAATTTTCGAAACTAGATCTACAACGCAAAAACCCTAAAATCAAATGAACCCATCATCAAAAAATTGAAAGCCTATCGCATACCTTTAACACAGTTTGATTGATGATTATTGCTCAACAGATGTGAAATGATCAGCACCGAAGACCTTGCCCTGGTAAGTTCGAGTGTTGAGTTTAAGTTCGAGTGTTGTTGAGTGCAAATGGATAACTGTCGGGAGGGGAAATAGATTTCAGCTAAGTGCTGGAGGGAGGGAATCGAGTCTTCGAGAATAATGAGGGCAAAACGGGGAGAAATTTTTTAAGTGACTCACATGGACGGCACGAGCAATTATTACCGTCAGTCTTAAGGAAGAAATTGGCATTGGGGTGGCAATCGACGAAAATCAGAAGTTTGTGGGCTCAATGTCATGAAATCAAGACAAAGGGGTGCAAAGTGTCAGGGACCCAATAGTTCAACGGTGCAAAGTATAATTTCCCCAACTAGTTTCTATCAAATTATTTCTCTCCACGTTATTAACAAACCAAAATAAAATCTACACTATCTCCAATACAAAAAAAAAATACAAAAAATTGAGGCAAACTTAAATGGTAAATGAATCTTATACTTTTAGTCAATTATACATATTATGACTTCTAGTCAGGTAGTTGACCTATTACACGAGGAAAAGAATAACAACGTCTTAATTACCTGAAAATTAAAGCAATTTTTTTTTTTTTTGCGCAGCTTTTTGCTACATTGAAGAGAGAAATGGTGCATCACACAACTATTATCATGCGAGTAATACACAGTGTCCATGCAACCCTAGCCAACAATATTACGGAGCAGTCGGAAACAATATTGGATTCGACAAATAACTCTCTAGGAACTGTGGCCACAAACTCTCTTATTTCGTTTAAGACGGCCTTGTGTTTCTGGATGAATAATGTTCACCAAGTTGCAAGTCAAGGATTTGGGGCAACAATTCGAGTAATCAACAGTGCAGTTGAATGTAATGGTGGAAACTTCGCTGCTATACAATCTCATATCCAGTATTACACTCAATACTGTAACCAATTTGGCGTAGCTCGTGGTGACAATCTAAGTTGCTAGGATATATGTGTATTTTCTTGGATCCATGCTTGGATATTAATGTATGAAATCCATAGAATAAATAAAAAGTGCCAACGTCTAATCTAGTTGAAAAAATTGAAGATCAAATTGTGCCGTGCTTAGAAAAATTAAGGATACAGGAGAACTAGATATCGTTTTATAACCTGATGGGATTCTTATGGCTTTCTTAACCATATTTTAATTTATATGAACCAAATTTGTAATCTGGACTCGCTTTGTACCACAGTTCGAGTTACACAGCCAGACAAGATACTAATTAATTAATTTATTAACACCATGTAAAACGTTAATTCTTGCATTTTAGCTCAGAGACGAATATTGGTCCTTGATTTTCTAAAAAGTAGAATAGATCTCAATTTGACCTTTTGAAAAAAAAAATTATTGGGTTCTCAAAGGCCATGGCTTTGACTAACAAGCAGGTGCAGCTCAGATGGGTAGGCAGGTGAGGCAATCGCCTAATTAGGCCCAATATTATAGCTTTAGAAATAGGAATTAAGCACTTTTATAAAACTTGGCATCTGTTTGTGATGCTCTTGATAGTATCTTGGATGAGTATTCAAAGGATTTTAGCATGGAGGCACCATTATCTTCTTCGATCAGTAATACCAGTAGTAACCTGCCATCGTTTTATCATGGTAGCCGTATGTTAAGTAGCTGATACAAGTCTCAACATGGTATTACAAGAAACTGAGAAAGGCATAGCTCAATAGATACTTAGAAGAGGCTTCCCTTCGGGCAGATGGAGAGTTTGATATCTTTGGTTTGTGGAATGCCAATAGCTCAAAATATCCAACGCTTGGAAAGAATTTTCTAAGAGGAGAGATTTCACCTTTATAATGCTTGAGAGTGCACTGCAGTTAAAGAATGTCTTTTCTTATGTAGCGAGCGAAGATTGTGAGTTCATAGTCATGAATCTATCTGTGGAGGAATGGGATATTGCAGTAGCTGTGCATGAGAGTTCAAAAGATTTTTATGATGTCAGTTAGAAACATTTAAGAAATAACCGCCTTATTACAAATATGTACTTCCCCCAGGTTTGTGACATTCATCAACAATCGGTGAAGTGCAAGAGAGTGAACATAAATACCTTCGCGCGATTGCATGTAGAATGAAAGCGAAGTTTAATTGACAAGTATTTGTATAGGTGTGGTTCGATTTTGGCAATTACAGTAATGATGGACCCAAGAATAAAATTAAACTTTTTCAAGCATGCATTAATTCAAAAGGTCTATGGTTGGGAGCCTGACATACACTTGGCATCTGTTCGTGATACTCTTGATGGTATCATCGATGAGTATTCCAAGGATCTTGGCATGGAGGCTTCATTATCTTCTTCGGTTAAAAATATCAAAAGTAACTTGTCATCGTCTTATAACGGTACCAGTATGTTAAGCGGCTGGTACAAGTCTCAAAGTGGTATTACGAGAAGGGCTATGTTCAATAGATACTTAGAAGAGGCTAGGCTTCTCTTCGGGCAGATGACGAGTTTATTATATATCTTGGCTGGTGGCATGCCAATAGCCCAAAATATCCAACGCTTGGAAAGAATTTCCTGAGTGGTGGGATTCCACCTTCCTAATGATTGAGAGTGCACAGCAGTTGAGGAATTCATTTTCTTATGTAGCGAGGGAGGATAGTGGGTTCATGGTCATGAATCTATCTATGGAGGAATGAGATATTGCAGTAACTGTGCACGAGGGTTTGAAAGTTTTACATGATGTTAGTGGGAGACTTTTAGGAAGCAAATTAGATGGGGCTGCCATTCGGGCAGTGAAGAGTTTGATATATATCTTGGGCTGGTGGCATGTCAATCGCCCAAAATATCCAACGGTTGGGGAAGATGTCTCGTGTCATCTTGACACAATTCCTATGTCAAGTTCTACCTCAGCCAGTTTCAGTATTGACGCTACGATGATCAGGCCAACCTTTGATGGCCTAGATCCTGAGATTGTTGAGGCTTTGAACCGGATTTGCTGGAGAAGCCCAAAAGCAGCTAAAATTCCCCCATATATGATCCCCATCTCTTTTAGATCTTTACTCTCTTTCCCTCTATATACGCCCAAGTTCCCCTTTGTAGATTTTGTTAGTGTAGACATTATTACTTCTAAAACTCAATCAATCCTGCAACCCCCGTCTCCCCATTTGTTTGATGGGTTGAGTTTTGAGTTTGGGAAAGATTGAAGATGTTGTGTTGGTTATAGTTACAGATCATGCTCTGCCTGCAAGAGGAAAATTGGAGTTTTTGGAGCCAAGACCAGAATAAGGACTTCTTCAAGTGCCAACTTTGTCATTCTCAAATAGAAACATCTAAAGAATCTCCTCATGAATTGTACACTTCTGCACTAATCTTGGCGATGTAGCCGTTAAGGAATGGCTTAATTAAAAATTCTTCTTTATTGTGCTAATAAGCTGAATATTGATGAATGTCAAGACAGGGAATTATTTATATTGCAAGCTCTTATTATTTTTTATACCATACTTGAAATTTTGTGGTTCTTTATTTTTGGTTGTTATTATGATATTGTGAACAAACCATTAAGAAGAGAAAAGGGGAAAATGGCTTTGAGAATTTTAATATTTCTCTTAGAGTGGTCCTTGAGTAAATATATTACACTTATGAAAAATCCGGTTTAGACCCTAATAACACTTAGAGGGGGTGAATACGTGTTTTTCGTCTAATTAAAAAACAATAACAATTTTAAAACATTTTAAAATTGTTCAGCCTAGATATGCATAATAATCAACTCAATCAACAAATAAGCAGCGGAAAATTAAAACAAACTTCAATCACACAAAGAGACAAGGATTTGGTGACGAAGTGGAAAACCTTTGAAATACCATTTCAAAGGAAAAATCACTTTGGGCTAGCAGCCACTGAAATCCACTAAGAAGAAAACCTTACAAACAATGATTCAAACACAAGCAACTCAAGTTGTTTGACTCTAATAACCCTGATGTAATAATCAAAGCCTCCCTGCTTAAACCCACCCCATGCGGCATTCCCCTCAGACTTTGAGGTTCTTCTTATGGATTCTTCACCGAACACCTTGTTCTTCAACACACCTTCAACACTATGAAGGTTCAAAGATATTTGATTGAAGAATAGAGAAAAACTCATCAATCTTGAAGCACAAATCTTATGGGTTTTTTCTCTCAAGGAAGGAGGCACAAGTATGCTCAATGGAGGCCTCAATAGGGTTCTCGGCCTCACGAAACCTAGTAGGGTTTCCCAAAGTTTCACAAGGAAAGTCCAAAAATTTAGTAATTTTTGAAATTTGCCAGAAGTCGCTTAGCACGGGTCAAGTGCTCAGCGAACGCTTATGTTTTTGTCTGAAATTATAACTGGGTACTCAAGCGCTTGTTGAACTCTAGTTGAACGTGAAGAATTTTTCAAAGGGCGCTCAAGCACTTGTTGAACACTGGTTGGACGTGATGACTCTGTATGAATTTTTTCAGGGGCGCTCAAGCAGTTGTTGAACGCTAATTGAACGTGATGACTTTGTATGAATTTTTACAAGGGCGTTTGAGTGCTTGTTGAACACTAGTTAAATGTGATGACTCTGGATAGACCATCAACTCTAACTCTTGAACAAATGAGAGGACCAAAATTACAACTTGATCATGACATATTTTGACACGAAATAATGCCAACACAGAAATGCACTAACAACTTACAAAATTGCAACTGATTTGAAGAAGAATCATTGTGAGGGAGACTAGCAATTGTGAAAATTTTCTCACTCGAGCGGTTTTGTTTTTTTAGTTGAAAGTTAGCTAGCTATACGATATATTTTGATCGTCCACTGGGTCATGAATTTTTGAGAAAATAACTAATTGAGCCAGGTATCATCACATGTCCTACAAAATTAAACATAGAAATACATATTAAAATCCACACTTTTATTGTTCTCATCATCTTACAATATCATAGGGTGATAGATTGAATACGGTAAAATAAACGTACAGTTTCCACACACACACACCAGATGTCAACATACTCGTTGACATTAATTAATAATATTAAAAGAAAGTAAAAGATATTCCACAAACCGAACGAGGACAACAAGATATTGTCCAACATATTGCAAACAAATACTACTTAAAAGGCCTAAATTGTTAACCCAATACTATGAAACTTCTCTTTCGTTATACGGTCCAATGTCTCGCTCATTTCCACTGTCAAGTAATTCATCCAATCACCCACCTTACCGAGGCGAAAATATGTAGATTTATCTGCCATCATTACCTTCCCACTTTTATTCACATCCAAGTTACTCAAATTCTCAAAGCTACACAATCTTGAAATATCATTTATTGCACCTTTTACTTCTTCTTCCGGAGAGAAAGGACACTCCAAGAACTCAGCTAGTCTCTTCAAAAAGATTGTGGGTTGTTCTTTCATTTCCTCGTACTTCAAAAAAAATATCTTCTCTGGGTTTTCTAAGCTTTCTTTCCAATAGCTCACAACATGATCCCAATAGGATCCAAATGAACTTATTCCCTTCGAAAAATTATCAAAATCTTGTTCGATTGTGCTAGCATCCTTCCCCAGATTTGCCCTTATTTTATTCCGAAAGTGCCATATTGACACAAAAGTGTCTTTAGGATTCCTACATAGATACACAATCTTGCATTTTGAATCCTTCACAGATATTGGTAGCAGTGAAAACATCAAATGACTTGAAAACAACCTTGGAGAGGTAAAGGGGGTGAGGTCTGGAACCTGTTTTTTATTGTAAAGTTGCATCTCCAAGAAAGGCACAAGTTCATGAGGGCTATTTGTCAGCAAAGGATGTTGTTGAGCATTCGGATAGCGCCCCCGATTCAGTAAGGAGAATAAGATTGCCTTCAACCAAGTGGTACCAACTTTGGGAGATGTCACTAGCAGAATGTCGGTGTCATGGGCATGGAAATAATTTTGGCATGATATAACTCCTTGAATGAAAAAGGGTGGGATCCAAGATCCTTGGTACTGATAGAGCAAACCTTGGTCTGCACTCGGCAAGGAGAGCATGAGATCCTTGCATTCTTCGTCACTTTATCTTCTTCCAGGTACCTGAGAGCAGTAGGAGGAGATGGTTGGCGTGTACCCATATTAATTTGTTAGAAGGATAGCAGTAATGGTAGAAACCTCTTGGATCAAATGGAGAAGCAACTATCCTCGTGGGAATTGTTGTTGAAAGATATTGAATGGGAGTTCCTAAAGCATGTTAAACGTCCTAGAAAAGGCTAAACGAGAGAACCAAATGCAGTCCCAACTGATCAGTGAGTGTGCCCAACAATACTTACGAGGAATTTTAAGATTAACTTACTTCAAATCCTCTTTGAAATCTCTCTCGTGTTGCCCAATAAGGTTTGAGATCTAAGAGTAATTGGGATCTAGAGGATGACAAAGAAAAAGGATGAGGCTATAAGAAGTCACTCTAAGAACTCAAGCTTTCGATTTTGCTGTGATCTTTATCTTTAGAAAGAGGGTCCTTTTATAAACCTCTTTCTTTTTCTTGGGTTGATGATTGCTGACACGTACGTGTTAGAATATTTCTTTTTAGGTGACCTAATTGACATATGAGAATAATCTTTTAATAAGTAAAGATTGTGGTGTAAATTAATAAGATTATAGAATTAGTGTCAAATTGATTCTAAGTACAATTTGATTCTATTGTAATTGTTAAAGATTGAATTTGATTGATTCTGATTTGATATATTCCTTGATGGAAGGAACAAATCAGAATCTGTACCATATTGAGGGTCCTGACCTAGCCTATAAATAGAGGCATGTGTATACCATCTAAGACACACTCTAAAAGGCATAGGCATAGGTTAAAGAGCCTCAGTTATTTTCTTTTCTCTCTGTGCTAATAACTGTTGTATTAGTTTAGAGGTTCTTGTTCAAGTGCTGAGCATAATGGCAGGAAGTAAACGTTTCTATTGTTTAAATTCCGCTGCTTATAAAATCATATTGCTTTTGATTATTTACGTTTAACAGTACGATGCTTTAAGCTAAATGGTTGGAATTTGTTCATTGTTGAACGTGTTTCTCATTTCGACCGAACTTACTCTCCGATCGAATACGAAAAAAAAGCAGGTAAGCGGATTGCCTAGGAAACGTCTATCCAGCATATAAACCATAAAAATTACAAAGTAACAAGCGATCCCATACATGGAGGAGAACATAAATTGATGGTTAGTGGATTGCCTAGGACACTATCACAAAGAGCAAGAGCCAAAGTTCCTCACGAGGGCCACAACAAAATACATCAAACGTGCACACTAGCAAAACTCGAAAAAAGCCAAATACGACAAGGGAGAAGATTTCGATATAATATTGGAGCAACAGGTAATATTTCAATTCAATGGTACAGAGCCACTAATGGCAAGCGACATGGGGGTCGAGCTGTAAAGCCTGGCCACTTGCATGTCGTGCCAAGATTCTCTGCATATGTTGTCGCCAAAATCGCAGGCACAAGGGAGAAGATTTCGATAATATTGGAGCAACAGGTAATATTTCAATTCAATGGTACAGAGCCACCAATGGCAAGCGACATGGGGGTCGAGCTGTAAAGCATGGCCACTTGCATATCGTGCCAAGATTCTCTGCACATGTTGTCGCCAAAATCGCGGGCTCGAAAAACGCCATATACAAGGTAGAAGATTTCGATATAATATTGGAGCAACAGGTAATATTTCAATTCAATGGCACGGAGCCACTAATGGCAAGCGACATGGGGGTCGAGCTGTAAAGCCTGGCCACTTGCATGTCGTGCCAAGATTCTCTGCACATGTTGTCGCCAAAATCGCGGGCGGAGATGGACTGGTCAACCGACAAGCATTAAGTGTTTTATCTGGATAACATGAAGAGCTTCACCCAGGACTTCTATTGGTTCTTCTGGTCACCATGTCGGGATGACGAACTACTCTTTTGTCTTTGGCATTAACAAATTTTCAAGAGCTTCACTGAGGACTTCTATGGGAAGTGTGGACCATCAGGTATTAGCTACCAGTCCGTGCTGCCTATCGAATTGGGCTGTCCAGGACTGTAGGACTTAGGACCGGCGGGACCGCTCGGCCGGTTCGATATGCTTGACCGTCCTTCAAAGCAGGTCATCATCCAACTTCGGCAGCTAACTTTCATCAGACAATGTAGGGTTCTTGAGTTCTCCAAGCGCCAGAAGATTAAAGATTTTGTGCACATGCATTGTTGAACAGCCAGTTCTGCTTAGCGCAACGCGTGGGCTTTGCAGAAAAAAATAACCTGCTTTTCAGGACCCAACCAGGAGTAATACCTCCATGCCAATGTGCATTTTTAGATTTTAATTTCACCCCGATGATCAGCCCCTCTCTGTGGACAACGGGTGCAGCTTGAACCCAGGCTCAGTGGTATATTTCACAGTTCTTGTCTCTAAACATCCAGGATCGAGATCCAGAAGTTTTTTTTGTTTTTTTTCTAAGTAAATCGAGATACAGACGTTAGATGCATGGGCAAAGGGATAAAAAGTCCAATCACTGAGGAAAAAATCTGTCTACCACTACAAACTTAACACAGGAATTATTCAATGATTAGGATAGTGAAATGATTTTGAAGTTTTATTTCAATCATTGAGGAAAAAATCTGTCTACCACTACAAACTTAACACAGGAATTATTCAATGATTAGGATAGTGAGTGAAATGATTTTGAAGTTTTATTTTTTTTTATTTATTATTATTCATTATTTTAATCAAAATTTTGAGTTATTTATATTTACATTTAAAAAAATTTAGATGGGTCAAAAAAAAATTTCAATATTTTGAATTTGCAAACACAAGTCAGTGACTTCAGCGCCAATCCATTTGGACATCATGTCATTTCCTTCACCGAGCTACACCGTTTCAACCAACACCCAAAGCGACCGTGTTTAACCATTGCTTGAGGATACACTCTTTAAACTAAAATTTGCTTGCCACTAGGGGTGGTGGTTTAGTAGTGTACAAATTGTTTTTTTTTTTTTAGCTAAACAAACACAAAACAAAACAAAATCGAAAACTAACATACATATCACAAAATCGGATATGCTCGAGAATGTCTAAACCAGCAAAGAAACCAACATAATTAAGACTAGTTGCCCACTCAGCTAGACCATGGGCCAACCTATTACACTTCCAATAGACCCAAGCAACTCTCCACTCCTTGTGTTTGCAAATCAAAAAATTGGTGCTCGAAGTCACTAACTTGAGTTTACAAATTCAAAATATTGGCGTTATACCTAGGACTCAAGACTTGCTCTTAACGAAGATTTGAATCAAAGTAATTTCATTATGCTCTAGTGATCTCTGCGTTATGTAAAATTCTTGAATTTAAGTGATGGTAGACTTCGACCTAGATGGTCCATCCTCTGAGTACCTTTTTTATTCAAAAAAAAAAATGCTAAAATTACTTGAGTAACGAATTTAAGCTTTCTAGACCCAAAAGCGAATACCTTCTTATAGATAGATTAAAAATATGGCTGGGCCCATGAAATCAAACCCGAGTCCAACCCAACATCTCTGTTTCCCGATACTCTGGATTTTGCGTTCACCTTGGCAAGTCGTATGTATGGCCTACTCGACGCAATACAGGGCACTGATCTCCCATTGGCGTTTGAAACGTCAGAAAATTTGAGAACCCTATTATCGGGGCTTCATGTACATGATGTACCTTCTTTTGATAACCCACATAAAGATTGTTTAGGGGTTAATTCCAGATACACTTCGTTTTGGGAAGTGAAGAGTTTGAATCCCGGAATTCATTTGATTCACTTTTAAGGGTTCGACATGTTATTGTGACTCTTGCTGTTCTTAAATGCATTTTGCCATTTTAATCTACCAATTAAAACGTATGTAAGTACTCTTATTCCCAGGTTCCACTGTTCTGTGTTTTGCATGATTATTTCAAAAAGCTACCCAACAGTAAGATAGGACCTTCAATGGTTCACGAGAGCTGCTTATTATAAATTAAGCTTGACTTTCTTCCTTCTGGGATGAAAACGAGTTGTACGTCCAATTGCTCCACAGGCTAAGAGTGCTTGCAAAACGTACCCCTCTTATTTAGAGTGTGAAGTAAATCCTTGTCCAGTCCCTCTGGATTCAGCTCCCATTGACTTTGACCCAAATGCTTTAAACAACACGCGGTATTGGTTTGGTCGAGAGGAAGTTTCCCAGAATTCGCACGCTGTCTCAGTAACCTTCCAAGATCAGAGAGAGACGACAAAATTAGCTTATGAGATTTACTTGACAAATTGCGCAAGTTGTCGCCCTCGAGAACAGAACAAGGACCAGAATTACATGACGGACTCAAAAATCAAATTCATGCAACAAGGCCCGTACCAGTACCACACCACACAAGCCTGCTCCAAGGAATCATACTTGTAATGGAAACTTCACTTTTCTGGAGAACAAGGGCCATTGCTCATCATTTTTTTCGTTGTTCATGTCTTCCCAATATGGTTGTACTTAGCATGAGAACAGGGTGTCTCTGAGCATAAGCAGCCTGGGTGGTTGCCTAAGGCCCCCAAAATAAGAAGGCCCCAACTTCCTATTTTACTTAATATTTAATAGGTTATAATCCCTTTAAATATTTTAACTTAACAAAAGAAAAAAGAAGTCTCAAAATATCCGTTAAACTTTTTGAAATCCTCATTTAATGTAAAGAAAACATAATTCAAAATTTCAAAGGAGATGACTTCCAATTTTAAAATTGAAAAAAAAAAAAAGACTATCGGACTTCTAACTTTTAAATTCTTAGTTGACCGTAGGCGGGTCCTTACTTTGTTTTTGGTATTTCTTACTTAAAACTATATTTTCCTCTAAGTTCTACCGTTATTTTGTTTATTTCTTAATAGAACTTTTAAATATTGCTGATGGGATGTTTACTATAATCAGATAAAGAGCACTAATATGAATAGAAATAGGGATGAGGATATGAAAATTAAAAAAAAAAGAAAATGCAAAAGAAATTTTTTAAAACTAAAACTAATAAAATCAAAGATCTACTATGACGCAAGAAAGATTAAATATATTAGCTATATTATCAATTTAAAATAATCGATTGACAAATCTTGAACACAAAACTTTGATGAGTAATTTTGCATCTCAAAAAGCAAGGAAGAATAATTTTTAACTAAAATTTATTAATATTAAATTTTATATTTTATAATTTATTATAAAATGTCTCTTTTTATAGTTTCGCCTAAGGCCCCATTTACATTAGAGACGGCCTGCATGAGAAAGAACCTTCTGACCCTTCTTGTAGTCGGATCTTAGCAGGGGCGGTGCCTGGGTATGTGAAGGCTCAAAATTGTGGTTGCAGGGAAGACCTAATGTTGTAGCATGTTCGGCTACTGTGGTACTGGCAAAGATTATTGTGGCCAGGGGTGCCAAGGAGGCCCCTGTTATTCATCGCCTTCGACGCCTAGCACCAGTAATGTTTCGGTCTCCAATATCGTGACAGACGATTTCTTTAACACAGTACTAAATTAGGGCATAAGTGAGGATTGTCCGGGAAGGAACTTCTACACAAGAACAGCATTTCTTGCTGCTCTCAATTCGTATAGTCAATTCGGCCAAGATGGTTTTGTCGATGATTCTAAGCGTAAGATTGCAGCTTTCTTCGCCCATGTCTCGTATGAGACTAGATGTAAGATCTTAGATCCTCTCTTACCTATATAATTCAGCATTTTATGCACATAATAGTATTCCTTATATACTACAGAACACTTCGTCTACTGTTGTAGGAGTTGA
This sequence comes from Morella rubra, assembly GCA_003952965.2. Taxonomy (NCBI): domain Eukaryota; kingdom Viridiplantae; phylum Streptophyta; class Magnoliopsida; order Fagales; family Myricaceae; genus Morella; species Morella rubra. Next base: position 15,573,423 of record CM025851.1, on the reverse strand, counting down.
TTGTGGACGAGTGGTAGTAATTCTCGAGAATTCACGCCCTTTGATCTGCCTGAATCACCGACCTGCAGGTATGTGTCGATTGTTGGTTTCTGTCATGATTGTTTGATGTAAATGGAGCATGGTGGAGAGGTTGAAGTAATTAATTTGTAGATGAATCTGGGAAGTGACGAAGAAATGCTTTTGTATTTCCTACCACTCAGTATAATAGTATCTATATTTGTTTATACAATTATAACCATTACCCAAAACATATATGACAAAATGTATTTCTTGAAACATATATTATTAGTTTTGGAATATTAATTTTACCAAAGATTTAAATGGTAGGTCGAGTATCCTTTACTTTTATGGAAACATACAGATTTGTGAGTTCTAGTCCTTAAGTGAGTTGTGACACAGGATTTAACTTTAAAATTAAAGCAAAAAAGTTTTGCTATATAGAAGAGATAAATGGTACCTCACACAACTACTGTGATGCAAGATACTCAGACTATCCATGCAATCCTAACCAACAATATTATGGTCGTGGACCACTTCAACTGACTTGAAATTATAATTACGGAGCAGCTAGAAACAGCATTGGATTTGACGGATTAAACTCTTCAGGAATTGTGGCCACTAACCCTGTTATTTCGTTTAAGACCGCCTTGTGCTTCTGGATGAATAATGTTCACCAAGTCATAAGTGAAGGATTTGGGGCAACAATTCGAGTAATCAATAGTGCAAATGAATGTGATGGTAGAAACTTTGTTGCTGTCGAATCTCGTATCCAGTATTACACTAAATACTACAACCAATTTGGTGTAGCTCTTGGTGACAATCTAAGTTGCAATGAGAATACATGTGATTCACACGCAATACTATAACCAACTTGGTCTTGATCCAAGTAGGGTTGTTCAAGTCCGATGGTAGTGGCAGTTATTGTCTTAACTACTATTGGGTGGGCTGGTTTCTACGTGATCATCGATTCAATAGCAAGACCTATCAAGATCTTCTGCAACAATTCTAATGTAGTGTTCTTTACAAAGAATAATAAAAGTGGAAGTAAAAGTAAACATATCGACATCAAGTATCTCAGTGTGAGAGAGAAAATAAAGAGACGTGAGGTGTTTATTGAGCATACAAGCACTAATTTGACGATAGATGATCCCATGACAAAAGGATTACTAGTAAATCAGTTTAAAGGTCATTTGGAGCATATGGACTTGTTGAGCTAGAATGAGTTTATTTCACTCTTATTGTTCTAATTAGACATACAGTTTCTCTTTTTAAGAAATTAGGTTTATTTATGCACACACATTATTATATGTTTATCCATGGGGATACATATTTTGGACCCAAATGACTTATTGAAAGTTCATTCATAAAGTTAGCTCATGAAGTACTCATATAGAGGGCATTATGTATTGTGATAACATGGAAGGGAAGGATTCATTCATAAGTGTCTTACCCCCATGATTCGTGCATAGTAATTTTTTATTTGAGTGTGAGTGTTTCGAAACTAATTGGAATGAATAAAATAATGGTCATACAAAAGTGTCAATCACCCAATCAGTAATTTACGTATTATGTGGACTGGACAAAAAGATAACTAGATAACTTTTTTTTTTTTATGTCCCAAAAAGACAAGGACTGAAATTTTTAGTTTTCAAACCTAAGGACCTATTATAAGAACAATTTAAATTTAAGGACTAAAATTTTTAGTTTTAAAACCCAATGATCTATTATGAAAACGGTGTAAAACTAAAGGACCAAAACTGATTTTTTTTTTCCTATTTTGAATATTTCCTTAAGGTGGCCCATAATCTCACGTATAAAGTTTGAATTAAAATTATGTGTGTTTTGAATTCTATTATGATTAGATATTGGTTTTGAAGATTTAAATTTAAATAGAATTTTATTCCTTGATGAGAGGAATAACTGCTGAAAAATTCTGATTAGGGCCCCTTACCTAACCTATAACATTAAGGTCTGTGTATATCATATAACATACATAAAAGATTAGGAATCAGCTAGAAAAGCCCTGTCACTCTAACATAGCTCTCTAACTCATTTTGCTGTAAGCTTGATCAATTATGGCTGGAGTTTTGTCAACCCAAATTCTACAAGTACTCAATTTAATTATCTAAGAAGGCCCAGAAAAGAAACTGCAATTTGGCGAGAACTACAGTACCAACCAACGAAGATAGAACAAAAATGACACCAATAACATGATTTTCAGCTAACACTGGAGTTCTGGGATGAAAACATGAGTGTACCTCGTAGAGAAACAAGCAAATTAAAGCAAGTTTCAAATCCAAAGCAAGAATCAGTATTAACATCCCAAAACCAAACAAAGCATAGGAAAGAGGAGAAACAAAGCATAGCAAGAATGTTAAGTCATGGTTCACCTGTGCGTGACTTGGCTGCAAGGAGAACTTTGCATAACTATTTCCACCAAATAATTGTAGCTCCAAAAGAAAAACCTGTAGTCAGTGGCGGAGCCAAGATTAAAATCCAAGGGGGTCGAAATTGAAAGGCGAAATGACAAGAAATTTTTTTCCTTCGTAATGCAAAAAATTATCTTAGAGTTACAATATCGAAAATTAAATACTAAAAGCATTAAAAATATTAGAATACATATACCGTACTATGTACTGCAACTGAGAGGTGACAATTGCATCCTTTTTGCATCTTCTGAAAATGTTGCAAAATAGCTTTGTTCTCAATAGTTTTAAAAACTTCTTGCTCGATGTACACTACCATGCAATCATTCATCCAGTCATCTCTTATCCTATTACACAAATCACTCTTGATGATCTTCATTGTAGAAAACACTCTTTCAATAGTTGCAGTCGCAACTGGTAAGACTAATGACAACTCAATAAGTCCATATTCACAAAATCACAATGGCATTACAATCAAATTCAATCTAATTACATTGCATTCAATTTTCAAATCCAAACCCAATCTAATTACATTGCATTCAATTTCTAAATCCAAACTCAATCTAATTACATTGTATTCAATTGACATTACAATCAAATTAATTAAAAATGATACTACCAAAAAAATCCCAAATTTCACAAAATGTCAAAATCCTTAATTCCGAATCTAATTGCAGTGCATAAAAATTCAAATTGTTTACCTATGAGGCTGTGATTTTGTGAAACAGAGAGAGAGAGAGAGAGAGCGAGCCAAGGGCCATCAGGTATTGGCTGATTGATTCTGTGAAAGAGAGAGAGAGAGAGAGAGAGAGAGAGAGAGAGAGAGAGAGAGAGGTGAGAAAATTCGAATTTAAAACATTCAAAACCGACGTTATACCTGGTGGCTGGTGCGGTGGTGGAGCAACTAAGCTATGGGCAGCGGCCAACGGGCAACAGCGACAGCAGCTCACAGCTTAGAGTGAGAAGTTGTGAGAGAGAGGGAGAGATCAAAGACGAATTTAAAGAGAGAGAGAGAGAGAGAGAGAGAGAGAGAGAGGGAGGGAGGGAGAAACCGTTTCGAAGAGGGAGAAAAAGAGGAGAAATTTTTTCAAAACAAGGTGAAACGGTGCGTTTTACCCTGTTATAAATTTTTTTTTTTATGCAGAGAGTAAAACGACGCCATTTCACCCTCTGCGTATTAAAAAAATAGGACCCAGGCCCGTTTAATGAAACGTGGATATGGGGCTGCTGGGCTCTAGTTGGCCTCGACCTATGGGGGTCAAGCCTAGGCCAACTTATGAAAAATAAAAATACATGTATTTTTTTTTCTAGGCGGTGCAATGGGTGGCAGCCTCCCTGGTCGCCACCCCTTGCATTTGCCACATGCCTGTAGTTTTGGGATGATTATTTTTCTTTTTCAGCTTAATTCAGCGCCTATAGTTACTAATTTGGGGACTAAGAAAGATCTCATTTCGGTCCCCTGTTAGCTTGGTTGACAAAAATAGTTGCCAAAATCACGCTTATCTCAAAAAATTAATTTGATAAAAAAAAAAAATTTAAGGTGTCACGTTTCTGAAAAAAATAAAAATTCAAAAACTAACATAATTTAAAAAATAATATTTAATAACAGCAAATAGAATACCTTAATAATAAAAAAAAAATACACCCATAATTATCAAAAAAGTTTAAAAAAATTACAAATTACAAATTTAAATATAAATATAAAAAAAATAGAGAAAAAAAAAATTTCAACACTTACACACATTAAAAAAAGGGCCAAACCCCCAACTAAATAAAAAAAAAAAAAGACAGAAAAAGTTTGAAAATTAAAAAATGGGAAGGAATAAATAATTAAACTTAAAAATGAAGAGAAATTTTTTGAGAAACTGTAAAAATACTTGAAGAAAGATTTAATAATAGAAAAATGGAATATTTAAAAAAATCGACACGATCACATTTGCATTATATATAATTACAGGTGTTTTTTTTAGGTTTTGTGGCAAAATATTTTATTAAAATTATGTTTATCTTTTTCCAACTTTTCAATATTTTTTATATCTATTAAATAGAACATGCATGGTCTACCATGCTATATATATAGGCCTTCTTTCTTTTGAAATCTAGTACTAGTTTATCCTTTATCTGGTATTTCTCATTTCTTTTGAAATCTAGTAGTTTTATAGGGAAATGTCATTGTTCGCCTCATAAATATGCGTCAATTGTATTTATGACCCTTAACTTTCAAAACTGTAATTTACATCCTCTAAGTATGAAACATTTGCAATGTTTGTCTACAGTCAAAATTTCTGTTAAATTGGACAGAATTCAACTTAAAATAACCGAAATGCCCTTAAAGATAATTTTAAAAAAAAAATATTGGAGAAATAAATTAAAAAATATATAGATTAATAAAATAGAGTTTCAATAGCTTTATTTAAAATATATTACCTTTTTTTAATATCATTTTTTTATTTTTAATGAATTTTTTAATATTTTTAGTAATTTTTCTTAGAGGGTTATTTTGGTCATTTTAATGCCGAATTCATCAATTATAACGGAAATTTTGACTGTGGACGAACATTGCAAATATTTCATACATATAGAATGTAAATCGCAGTTTTTAAAGTTAGGGAGCGAAAAATGCAATTGATGTAAACTTATGGGGCAAACAATGACATTTCCCCCTAGTTTTATCCTGTACTGTTATATCTCCTTTCTTTTGAAATCTAGTAGCTTATTCTGTATTTGGTATATCGCAAGAAAATCATTAGAATCCAAAAACTATAAGAAATCCAAATGATTCAAAAAACTTTCTAATGCCAAGATTACAATTTGCGACCATACATATGTGTTTCATGACTTGGTAGGCATTAGCAAAATTTGATGGAGAGTGGTTTTATCGAGTTTTATATATTTACACAATGCCAAGATGTGTATAACACTTCTTTTTAACTAATCATTATATATAACCGGGCCCCAGCTGATAGTTTATGGTTTAAATGCTACACTCGTTTTCATGGAAGCAAAAACAACTTCTAAAGCATCATTCTGAGGCCTCTGGAAGCATCATACATTCGTTCTCTTCCTTTTCTATTGGTTGAGCATGACTTCTACTTTGTACTCTTTTCCTTATAGTGGATTGTTATTTAAAACTTTTTCTTTTCTCCCACTGAGGCCTCCGGAAGCTGCAGACACGCATATGGCTTCAGCTACTATTGCCGACAACAAAAAAAGGATTACATCCTCTCGCTAATGACTATCACTAGAATATCAACTCTAGGGTTTGTAAAACTCTTATTAACTCAACAAAAACATTAGTTCCAAGTACAAACTAAGTGGCTGTCTTTACTCTTTACTACTCTACAATGCACTTAAAAGCTTGAAAAATATTATCAAAATCACAAGTGATCATGAAGGCAAGTGCAGGTGCTAAACCTGCCACAACCGCAATAGAAAGTCCCAAGGCAAGCAACAACCTTGGAAACCTCCATTCTTAGCATGAGCCAAAAATTTCTTCAGGGGTATATGTATAACACTTTATGCCAGTGCATGTTGGCTGCCAAAATTGCTGACCAGGAGCATCACTTGAGAGACACCAAGTTTCGCGTTTTGACTGATGTCAGGGTTGTCCCGAGATAAAATAGCATTAGACGCAAAATTTTCAGCCCTCTAGGAAAAAATAAACCTGAATTCCCGCACCCCAAGCAAATGCTTCACGAAAAACTCTACGACGAGAGCATTGGCTTATGCATTTCTCCGCATTTTCTTCTTTAGTTTGTCTTGCTCCCGGTATCTCCCCCGTCTTTCTTCTCTCTGGCGCTTTCTCGCCAGCTGCTCATCTTTCGTTCTCTCAACTGCAATTTCTTTCCTCCTCTTCTCTTCCTTAAGCTTACGCTTCTTCATCTGCAAAGAGTTCAATTCATGAGGTAACTGTCACTTCCAATGGCAGCTAGCTGCATCTCTCACCCTTGCAAGATATACTATAATTCAATATACAAAACTAAACTAAAGGCTAAGCTAGAAATAAAGAAAAAACAGAGATTTCACCAAACCAAACACATGCAAGTAAATGGGAAGAAATAAAGAAAGATGTTAGATATTTTCTTTTCCAACAATGCGTTGTACAGGCTTTATCCATTCCAACAGAAAGTAGTTCTTGTGCAATCTTCATGGCTTCAATTTTTCCATCATAGAGTAATGAAACAATGAACTGCTCTCACAAGCCCCATTGTCAATTTCCTAACTAATTAACTACACTGTATGCAAAATTATAATTGTCGCCATTAATAACCTCAACATCCAGTTCTCAATATCCCATTCTCCAGCCCCACCACAAATTTTTTCTGGGCAGACTGCCATGAGGATCATACCTAAAAATGTTGTCAACGAGATTGATGGCACCCACCTTTTTCATCTAATCACAAATAAGTAGTCCAGATGCTTAAGAGTGGAAGAGAGTTCAACATCAATTGATAAATAATGTATTTGAACCCCAAGCTGCTCCACCACCCCCTTGTCTCAGTTTTTTATTTATTAGCCAAATGGTAGTTTTAACACCCCCCCCCCCCAACAAACAACAACAAAAAAGAGAGCGGAATTTTGACCTCCATCGTAGTTCCCCAACAAATATGACATTTTGTTCTGGGTTGAAATATGTCTGCTAGATATAGTACTTCAGTCTGAAAGCACATACCTTCTCACTTCTAATCAATTGAAGATGTTGAACAAGAGCATGAACTTTTCGCTCGTGAGGCTCCATGACCACAGCCGGTCTTCTATTCTCAAGAAGTGGCCGTTTCCGACTAGGTATATCCTTGGGTTTTGATGCAAACGGGAGAGCTGCCTGCAAGTTCTTGGGAATCACCAACGGGTTGAACTTCTTTGGCTTCCTTTCAATTGGCTGTTGATACGGAGAAACAATCAACACAATTACAAAAATAGCAATACCAAGACACTGCTTTTAAGCCAGAACAAGGCTACAAAAACCATGGGTTAACAAATTACCGCCTCCCAACAGATCTTACCTTGTAGAGTGAATCCCTGTTAACAGGAATAGGAAGATTGTGTTCTCTCCTCAATTCAGCTGTGGTTTTCATTCCTTTCCAGGTCTGGTCACGAGGTTGTAAGGCTGTTGACAACGGGTTGTAAAAGCGAGGAACTTCAACTTGAGTCCATGCCCGCAGGAAAACAATGTCACTCATCTTGATCTTGTCCTCGAAGGTACACCTTGCAATCCCTTCTCCTGGTTGCCCTCCCTTCTTTTTTGGTTCATTACCTATCTCTTCTTTTGCAGCCTGCCCAGATTAGAGGCATTTAGAATCAGGCTTGACATGCTTATATCTTTTTATTTCCACACGTTTGTAGGCAGACTATCAACTATGATGGTTTCAAATAGTAGTTGGCAAAGCCCTATGTGCTATATAATGCTGAGCCAGGACACTCCGCCCCATCTATAGAAGCAGTCAACTGAGTTCTGAACGAATTAGCTCCTTGGTAATGGCTCAATCTATAGATAGAAAGCCCAATGATGGGAAACTGCCACGTTACATTGGAGAGCGATGGGACAGGTTATATGATAGGGAGAACTGATGCAAGCATTTTCATTCAATATCCAGCCAAATGACTCCACATCATCATGTGTGATCATCGCTAGCATAAAATTGGTAATGCTGAATTTGATGTGCCAGATGTAAAAACAACAGCATACTATAAGAAGAAAATGCAGGCAGCACAATTTAATGGGACAAATAAAATGAGAATACCTTCTTAACCTGGCCCCGGATCCCGCTGACAGTTCGAATAGCTGCACCTTCAAACCGAGAAACTTCAAGATCGGAAGTAAACATATCCTTAATAAGCGCTGTATTTTTGAAGATCTTGCAGGGGTAACCAACCAACTTGATTTTCTTCACCATTCGAGCCGCATGATTAAACTCAAGCACAACTGCAGTTGCAGTAATCCTAAATGTAGCCTGCCAGACCAAATGAAGGGAAATTTTGCAAATTAAAGCACCACAAGAAATTTTTTTTTTTTATGGGGTGGGGAGGGAGGGGTGTTTGTGTGCTAACACGATGGACAGTCCCCAAACTGTACTTTAGTGTATCTAAAAGAAAATAAGGAATGAATCCTACATGATTATTGTATAATGTAAAATGGAGCTATTACAAGCCCAACTGGAGGCACTTATCGAAAAAGCAAAATGGCCATAACAGAACTTTTGCATCTGCAGAAGTGCCTAATTGGCCCTTATGTGAGAAGTGCTTTTGTCCAATAATGAGGGCCAACAGTGATTAAAATCATTTTTTTAGTTCCTTGAGACTTCTAAAAATCTGCCGAAAACCAGGTATCACAGCAAGCAATAGAACAACAACGAAACAGACTCCACTTGGGTGAAAAAAAGTGATACAAAGGATACAAATAGAGAAGATCCAGGTCATTCTGATAACGCACAAGAATTACAGCTTTTTAATTTTATACAAGGCCTATAGAGTAGAATTGGATCAAAGCAAACAGCCCCCTCTAGCTCCTTTTTCCCAGCTCAATTTCACTTTGCAATAAATGGAACAAACGTAGAAATAACTTTGTTTCCACCCTCAATCTTTGTGCAGCTTGTTATGGGCGGAAAGTGCTTCTACCACTCCCGGTTCAGAGTGCATGCTATCAGGTTCTTATATGTATCCTTACTGCCAAGAGGCAAGAGCCAAACCAAAGTTGGAAGCTCGTATGCAATCCAAATGAACACCAGGGCAGACATAAACATAACCTCGTACAACACCAATGGTAAGTTTATTATCTGTTTAGCTACCCCTCAGAAATTCCATTCAAGTGATCCAGTATAAAGCACCAATATTAAAATTACATCACTGTTTTCCAGCTTTCAGCACCTCCAAAGGACACATGAAACGGACAAAAACTCTCCCCAATGTCTCAAGACTAGAGATACTTTTTATCCCAATAAAAGAAAATCTCACTGATGTTTTTTATTCGTACTTGTATGATTACAACTTCTAATTTAAGGATTAGTTTTTCATGCAACCTAGAGGCAGAACTGGTGATTTCCATTGTATCTTTTGAACAGCTTTCAAATATGCCCATAGTGCTCTATGCAGTTATCATTACAACTGAATGTATCATGTCCTGATCTTAGAAATATAACTGTAACAGCTTTTGAACCATATTACTTGAGAAATTTTGTGTATACAAGTGTTGCTTGATATAACGAGATTTCTGTACCCTTCTTATTTTTAGATTCATGTAACGTTGTTTATAGCAAAATGCAAGCCATGCTTTTGAATTTTTTTCTTTTTCTTTATAACATTGGTACCAGATGATGTCCCCTGTACACAAAAGTCCAACACCACCCCACAAGCTTATGTAAAGTCAGGAATGCTATGCTAATAACCAAAAAGTTCTTAAGAAGAAAAACTGCATAGACTTCTATAAAATGTGAGTGTTCTTAACAACTCACTTGATTGTTTGATACATTCTGAACAGCAACCACCCCAGCATTAGGAGGGGCAAGTGGGCCCCAAAACATGGCAAGGCAATGCATGTGTTCATGAGTGTACTTAAGCATGCGATGCCTTCCATTCTGATCTTCAGTGGCATAAACAGGTATAGTTTGGTAACGTCTCCACCCAATTGAAACAATTATGGGATCTCTGTTCTTCAGTAACTTCTTGTGCCATCTATGCCGCTTTAACCTGGCCTAGAAGAAAGAAAGAAAACATCTTACGACACCAAGATTTGCAAAGAGGATAAATGAGAAAACTAACTATCAAAGTTAAAGTATAAGTGAGGACATGCAATAAAAGAGAGAAAATTGGCCAGGGGCTGGGAAGATATTTAATCAACTCAGTAAGCACATATACAAGTCATATCAAACAAAAACAACCAGGTAGTCGACATAGCAAAACACTAGTAAATTGGTTGAAAGTTAAAATCGGAACATGGATATGCTTTTTCTCAACAATTATTAGAAACAACATGATCTAAGAAAATTGCCTTGCTAAATCCTGATACAGCTCTCTCTAGAGAGTTCCTAGGAAAAACATCTAAACTCCATCATTGGTATTAGAAAGCAAATTGAGTGTCTTTCTATTGTAACATGTTCATCCCTTGATGGAGAGTATCTGTTTTTTTGCAGATCTCTTAAATGGCATGGCAAACTTCTAACTAAATAACACTTAATTTCCATTATAGCTGATGCTAATTCAGCAAAACAATTTCCTCCACAAAGAAAGCCACTCAACTGTGCCTAAGACCATCCCTACAAAAACAATGGCTTCGGCAAGCTCTAGTTTCAGAGGACATACTGCAGTTGCATTTATGAGCACTAACAGGTACATTCACCTGGTAGGCAGGAATGACATAACGGCCCAGGAAATAGAAGAAGATAAAGCAAGAGTCTCAATGGAGCAAGGCCAAAAAAAAAATCCAATACAGTATGGTACCTGCATGTATCCAACATTTTCCTCTGCAAGACCGATACCTCCAACCAAAATCGGATGGCACGGATCAAAATATTCAACCATCTCAAAAGGTACATCATGAACCTCCAATCGCAGGTAAGTCCCTGTCCGAAAGCCCTCTATCTCTATTCTGGTGGGCTCATCAAGATCATTGAGTTCAGATATATTCCTTTGTTTACGTAGCTCAATGTCCTCCTTCAACTGCACAAAATGAGCAAGATTTAACACTCAATACCTTCTACTTCAAGGCAACTATATTCGAAAAAAAGCCAGAAGAGCTACCTTGTCAAAATAACTACTTTCCGTATCTTGATTACGATGAAACTTGCCTTGATCCTTTCTATCAACTTCCTCATCGAGTGAGTCAGTTCCATCAAATGTTGATCAAAATTAAGGTCACAAGGATCAAATTTATATTGTTTCTCTACATATAAGACGGCAGATGGAACTAAAAAAAGATTATTCACCAACCCAGAACATAATTAGAATGCCACCAGGGGCACAGAAGCAAAGAAAAGAAAGCCACATGATGAATTGATTTTTTGGTTTGGGGGGAAAACAATGAATATATTAGTTAAAAGGATATTGTGAATCAAACTTTGCACGGAGAGCCAGCTTCTTAAGCCTTCGCTCCTCCACTGCCAAATTCCCTTCCTTTTGGATTTCACCCTTGCCGGTATCACCTGTCGGATGACTTTTGTACTCCTGAGCTTCTAAATCCTCAAAGTCACCATAGATGGCACCATCATCTTCTTCACTGTTGGCCTCCGGGACTTCATTTCCATTTTTAGATTTTTGCCAGTCACCGGTTACAAAAAGGTCACGAATACTCTGAATAAGTTCTTCATCTTTCCAGTTTTTAATATTTTCATAATTTGTAAATTTAGAACAGTCCTCAGCATTGACATCTCCATCATCGAATCCTTCTCTCAGATTCTGCAATGACAGACCATCAATAAATAGACTGAACACGGCAGATTCCACATGTTTAAGCATTAAGCATTTATATCAACTTTTGAAGGATAGCCACAAACATCCCAGATATTAGAAAGAACCTTATTTTCCAAAACCAAGAAGGGAAAAATAAAAATTTTGTGCCACAGGTTTGCCCTCTAGGAAATTAATAGGCGCTACTAATACAAGTAGGTAAAAGGACCAACCTTTTTCCCTTCTCCTTTTGGCTTAAAAAAGTCATCTCCATCACTTTCTTCATCTTCACTACTATCATGTGCTTCATTAAGAGTTGTAGTAGGTGTTGATGTAGACTTCCCATATACAAGTTGCATAAGATTTGTGTTTTGTCTGGAGACAGTCCTTTCCATCAAAGACTCTTTCCACTTTGAAATGTTTCCCATGTCATCTGTTTTGAGAACAAGTGCAAACAAAAATTAGCACTGGAATGACATTCATGAGTAAATTAGTTTGGTTCACCACCTTACCATAAAAAAATAAGCAACATGGAGAAATTATGGTTATATGGAGAAATTAGCCATCTTAAATTGGTTCCAAATGAGACAAATGTATATCAGGTCGATTTCAAAAGCAAGAGGACATTACTTCCTGAGGTCCAAATAAGAATAATCCGAAAAAGGGAAAAAACTAAGAGGAAGAAGAAAGCCACAACACAAAAAACATTTAAGATTAAGTGAAGCAAATGTACCATCTATTTCATTAAGCTCTTCATCTTCATCCGAAAAATCTGAACCTGAGGATGTCTGATTATCTGTGTCATCATCACTGTTTTCATTTTCTTCATCAGAATCCTATAATTAAGCAAATTTATAAAGCATTAGAATTTCAAACATCTCAGAACAATTGCAAACAGATTACTGTCAATTTCAACTTTTCTCACATGCATCAATGCAGAACAGGAGGGCAACCAAGAAGAGAGAGAGAATGAATTCTCATATGACCACAGACGTAGATAAAATCTATACGTGGCAAATGCCTTGCTTAATTTTAAACCACAAAATGCCATAAAATAATTACAAGCAACAGTAGTAGTTTACCCTACATGGCACCCAACCCAAGAAACAAAATCAGGGTAGATGCGAAAAAAGTACAAAAAGGAATAATGTCCGTCACAACCTAGCAATGCTGTAGATAAATTCGAGCACACTGCTGAAAAATTGAATTCAACTAAAAATCAAAATCTCATGTCCAGGATGCACTAGTACTGGAACAGTGGGAACGTTATTGGCATCATTGAGCATTCTAATTTCTGGACCATACTTCCATGCCATAAAGCCAATGGTGGATGGAAGTATAATAAGTATCAACGTGCAGTAACATAAAATAATAAGTAAGCAGAAAAAAAAAAACAATACTTTAAAACAAAGTAAGAACTGATTTGACACTGTTCAGATGAATATTCTGTCATACAACTAATGATTACCACCATCATTTACCCTCAGATCTCCATGATCAACATCATTTCCAAAGAAAGCTTTTCGCCTCAGTCTTCCACTGTTGTACTCCACATGTTCCCGCAAATGATCTCTTTGAACCGCTTGATCTTGATCTGAAGCTTCCATGCCATCTCGATCATGACCATCATTTTCTTCACCAGATTCATCAGATTCAATTTCTTCCTCAGATTGATATCTCTCTGAAGGCTCTATTTCGCCAACCTCCTCTACAGTTTCAAGATCACCTTTTGCACCATCTTGAGCCCCTGATGACGTATTGGGCTTTCGGCCAAAAAGGCTAATGAAGCTCTTTTCTAACTTCTCATCAATCGAGTACTGCGTGTTCTGAAGAGATTTTACCAGAAACTCACCCACATCTCGGTCCCTTCCTGTCACATCACAAACACATACACTTAAAGCAGTTGAAATGATGATAGCAGAATCAAGGAAGGCTGAGAACTTTGCTAATTGCCTGATATCATTCAATACCTCATCAGTAGAACATACAAAAGAGAAAAGAGATTTCACTGAAATAAGACAAAGCCCACAAGAATGCAGAAACAAACAAAAACCTTTGCGTGCCACGCCTCCCTTCTCATCATCAACTTTAGAAAACTGAACCAAGTGGTCATTTATGTTTATATAGACAGCATCCTTGTCATAGAGAAGATCCCCAAGTCCAGACATGGGAGCATAAAACAATTTTTCTTTTTCACGGAGCCCTTTCTTTTTTGCAGCTGATGGTAAAGGACAAGGGTCAGCTAACCCTGTCATGCCAGCTAAACTGTAATCACCCACACCAGCAATATGCACCTGATTCACAAACCATGTAATAGATCACCAAGAGGTGATTCAAGAATAACTGGCAAGAAGATCACATGTATCAATTGTACCAGCAAATCACTAGACCCAAGGGAAAAGCTTACCGTTCTCCAATGAGGCAAGAAGCAACAGTTAATGCATAAGCATTATTCTTTCTGTTCTCTTAATTTATCACAAGTATTATAATATATTAGAGCAAAATATAACTTACACAAATAACAAGGGAGGATGAGAGAGAAAGGCAATATAATACTGCAATTGCCATAAGCTAGGTGTTTCACTACACAGATTCAATATTTGGAGAAGACTAAGGTTGCCTCTCTTTCGATAATATCAATTGCATGGAACAAAAAATAAACCCCTCATGCCCAAAATGCAGTTTCAGCTACATTATTATCTGTTCTAGGTAAAAAAATATGAAAACAGGCGATGGTTTAGCATTTCAAGATGTTAATTTACGAAGAGAACTCCACAAGACCACTATTGGACATCCCACAAAAGGAAACTACAGGAGAATAGTCATCTTGAAAAAGAAAACCCTTAGAAAGAAAATGTGACGTAAATATCAAATTGCAATTTCATAATTGAACTTAGGAGACATACCTTAGTCCCCTTCTTCATGTTACAGCCTCGCAAATAACCATAAAGAGTGACATTTCTATCACATTTTTTATTCACACGCACTCGCTCAGGAGGAGTGACATCTTCAAAACGATCTACCAAAATATAAGGATGAGAAGCTCGCCAAGACAAAGGATGAAATTTCATTACAGAGATAAACCGTGCAAGATTGTGGATTTCACGCTTAGGATACCTGTCCAGTCAGGATGAAAATACCAAAAAATAAACATCACAGGTATATTATGTATTTGTTAACACCACAATGCCTCTATAGTTGATATAACAGAGATATCTAATAAGTCACTTACTTCCCATGGATTAGACCAGATAAATAAAATAACTTTGCTCCATCATATATTTCAGTCCAGAACCGATGCTTGAGACGCTGTTTTGTTTTCTTCAGTTTCTTTACATCCTTGAACTTATCAAGGTGAGTAAGAACTCCCATAACCTTTGGGAACCCATGAACTTGCAATATATTCAGGAATTCAAATGTTTCCTGAAAGGAATATGAAGGGAAAGAGATTGAAGAAAAGAGCCACAGGGATTAGAATTCTATACACAGTCTTATTATTCTGATGGAAAATACAGCAGCTTGATATAATCATGCATGACAGAGAAAACTATCATTATGCTATAACGATCATTAGATCTGAGCAAAACCTCTGCAAATTATTAGCAACAAAGTTAACTTAAAAGCTCAATGAGATATAATTGGTGCAAACAGATTAATAAGAGGAGTAAAATCAGCAAAACTCAAAATCTTGTAGTTTGTTACAAGATATCACCACAAACAAATACACCAGATTGTTCATCCATAGGCAGGGCTTCAATCTAGTGTTTGTTTACATGACTTAATCATATTCCACCATGGATCAAGTAGGAAGAATTATACAAAGAAGCAAACATTCACACTCAAAACTACATCTCACCATTTCGAAACCATAACTTCCATCGATAAGAAGCAAAGCCAGATCAGCAAACTTTGCCGCATCAATCATGCCATTGATGTCGTTCGGACACTCCACAAACTGTACCCGCCTTTGCTTACCTAACACATTGAATCAACCAGTCTACAACTCATGCTTAATTTTTATTTTTATTAGATTCAATAATTCGGGCTAGGAGACAAAAATATAAACCTGATACAATAGTAATTGGGCCGCGAACCTCAGACATGTTCTGTTTGGTATAATGCTTTACAAGACATTTTATCAGAAGGGACTTCCCAACCTGAAAAACAAATAATACACACAACAAATAAAACAGCTCATCTTTCAATGCTTTCGATAATGACAACTTGGAAACTGGCACAAAATACCAATAAAGTAAACAAATACGCAACAGATTGATAAAATACCTTGGGAGGACCATGCACCACAACAACATACGGTGCGGGTTCACCGTAAGACCGATCAATCACTGGTACGTGAAGCCTTCGCTGCTCTTTCTCGACCGACCTCGACTGTAATCGTT
The DNA here is from genome assembly GCA_003952965.2 of Morella rubra. Taxonomy (NCBI): domain Eukaryota; kingdom Viridiplantae; phylum Streptophyta; class Magnoliopsida; order Fagales; family Myricaceae; genus Morella; species Morella rubra. The sequence continues at coordinate 15,557,219 of CM025851.1, read as the reverse complement.
TCGCCTTCACCGAAGAACTAAAAGCAAATGCCTATATAGATACACGTGTACTCCAATTTGATAAATTTACAGACCAACAAAAAGAAAAATATCATATATGTATAATGATTAAGCGAAAGTGGACACTAATTTAAGCTACTAGAACCTTAGGGTTTTGTTTCTTGTCGTTCTCGGAAATTATTTTCTTCTTCTTATCGGATTTGGCCTTCTTCTTGGGACCGGCCTGGCGAGATCGATGCGACTTGTGTGACTGATCCGTGCCGGTACTATCTAAAGCCATTGTTGCTTGAAGAGCAAATACCGACTCCTTGCTGAAATTTCGCAGTTATGGGAGACAAAGGGAGTTTGTCGCTCTGGCTACTCAATATCGCTAGAAGAAAGGGAAAAAAAAAAAAAAATGAAGGAACGGGGGTTTAGGGTTTTATTTTAGAGCCGCGTGTTTGGCTAATGCGGCAATGGGTTTTAGGCTTCAGCAAGTGGGAAACTCTCTTTGACGTTGGACGACTTGCGCGCGTAACATTTACATAAATACTCCTTTTTCGTTGGTGCTAATATACTATGAGTTTGTTTACCAAAATTTTCACAAATATTTTAAAATTTTGAAAATTTTTTAAATGTTGAAATTTATTAAAATTTGTAAAAAGTGTGAAGTGTACGTGTAGAAGTGTGAAATGTATTTGGTGTGGTAGAAATTTTAAATTTTTAAAAAATTGAACAAACAAACGCCCTCGTAATAAAATTTATCTTTGGATTAGGAGGGAAATGGATAATCTTTTCAAATAAAATAATTTTTCGGTAATTAAAAGACAATTTTCAGTCGATTGTTATCGCGCGTTAAAGGAGAAAAAGGGGAACAAGGCGGAAACGATAGCATTGGAAATATTTTAGCTTCTTTTTCTTTTTTTACTTTCATAATTGCATTGTTTGCCTGTTAACTCAATGTAAGAAAAGAAAAACGACTATGAACATTGTGTTAATAGTTTGTATAAATATAATTTTCACCTATTAACTATCAATAGTTTAACATATTGCACTCTCTAATTATCAAATTTAGACACCTTAACCTAGGGGTGTGCAAAACGCGCCCGATCCGACTGCCCGATCCGGATCCGACCCGACCGGGTCGGGTGGAGTCGGATTCGGATTCGGAGTCGGATATGGTTTATTTAAAAACCTAGTAATCGGGTCGGAGTCGGATAACCGAATATGAATCCGATTGGACCCGACCCGACCGATGTGATAGGCTGCCTGAAACGCGCGTTTCATCTCCCCCCTTAGTAAAACGCGCGTTTCACTGTTTCAGCCCTTACCCCCCTCCCTCTCTTCGATCTTCGAGTTTTCAGCCCCCCCCTCCCCTTTATTCCTTCCCCCTAACCCTCTTTCTTCTCCCCAGTCCTCCTCCTTTCAGCTGCCGCAATTGTCGCGTCTGCCCTTGCCCGTACAGAGCTTGAATCCTTTCGCAACGTTGCCAAGCCTCTTGCTCTAAGTTTTAGTCACGGTCTCAGAGCTTTCTCTCTCTCGCTCCTCCTCTCGTCTTTATCTCCTCTCTTCCTCTCTCTCTCCTCTCTCCATATGTTTATCTTCCCACGTACAGAGTTTGCAAATTGACAGCGGAGTGTGGAGAAGCACCTTAGGTTTCTTCGCTGGACATTGCGAATCGGGATCTGTATAGACACTCTACAAGGTGATTTGGCTTTCTCTTGCTTTTGAAAAAATGTTTTTGTTCCTTGTCATTTTAAGCATGACTGACTTGATGATCCGAACCAACTGCTCTCAGAAAAAAAAAAAAAAAAACGAAGTCACAGCCCTCCTTCATCCTTCGCAGCCCCTCAGGTAAATTTTTGATGTTGTTTTTGTCATTATAAAATTTTTTATTGGATTATAAAATACATGTTGTTGTTCATTCTTAATTCTGATTTGAAGTTATTGTAGATATTGTGTGGTGTGTGTTGCTGTTGGAGTGTTGGTTTTGCGTTGCTGTTCATCGTTGCTCAGGTCAGTGTATATTTTGGTATTTTAGAAATTAGTAATGAATTTAATATGTGGAGATTGGAGGTCAGGGCTTGCTAAATTGGTTTATTGGGTTCTGTTGTGTTGGAGATTGGAGTGTTGGTTATTGGTTGCTGATTTGCTATATATATCTTGTTGTTGTTGTTTGCTTATGAATTGGTTTATTGAGTTGCTGACTGTTGTATAATGTATTATAAATTTATATGAATTAGTTTATTGGGTTGGTGTATAATGTATTTTATGAATTGGTTTCTTCACGAGTTGTTGGACTTTTTTCAGTTAATGCTTGTTGGTTTGCTGATTTGCTATATATATCTTGTTGTTGTTGGCTTATGAATTGGTTTATTGGGTTGCTGACTGCTGTATAATGTATTATAGATTTATATGAATTGGTTTCTTCCCGAGTTGTTGGACATTTTTCAGAAAATGCTTGTTGCTTGTTGATTTGCTGTATATATCTTTTTCTGATTTTATACTATACATATATATATATCAGAATTAGTAATTAATTTATGAAGTTAATTATTTCTTTTAAGACCATTTACAAGTTGATACCAGTTTGACAGTGCTTTCATTGCCGATTGCTGGTTTAACGAAGCTTGCCTTCATCAGGGGGTCTTTAAATTATTTTATCCTTGCTGAAAATATATAGTTTATCCTTGATGAAAATTTATAGTTTGTTTAATTTTTTGATTTGTATATATAGTTGCTAAAGTGTGTTTATCTTTGCTGAAAAATGTATTATCTTTGCTGGAATATATATAATTTATCGTTGTAAAATATATAGTTTGTTTATTGATTTGATTTTGCTATATATAGTTGCTGAAATTGTGTTTATCTTTGATGAAAATTGTTTATCCTTGTGAAAATATATAGTTTATCCTTGATGAAAATTTATAGTTTGTTTAATTTTTTGATTTGCTATATATAGTTGCTATAAAATGTGTTTATCTTTGCTAAAATATATAGTTTATCTTGCTGAACATATATATTTTGTTTAATTTTTTGATTTGCTATATATAGTTGCTGAAAGTTGTGTTTATCTTTGCTGAAAAATGTGTTTATCTTTGCTGAAAATATATAGTTTGTTTAATTTTTTAATTTGCTATATATAGTTGCTGAAAATTGTGTTTATTTTTGATGAAAAATGTGTTTAATTTTTTTGATTTGCTATATATAGTTGCTGGAAATATATAGTTGTTTTAATTTGCTATATATAGAAAAATGTGTTTATCTTTGCTGGAAAGCTGAAAATTATAGTTTGTTTAATTTTTTGATTTGCTATATATAGTTGCTGAAAGTTGTGTTTATCTTTGCTAAAAAATGTGTTTATCTTTGATAGCTGAAAATATATAGTTTGTTTAATTTTTTGATTTGCTATATATAGTTGCTGAAAGTTGTGTTTATCTTTGCTGAAAAATGTGTTTATCTTTGCTGGAATATATATAATTTATCTTTGCTGAAAATATATAGTTTGTTTAATTTTTTGATTTGCTATATATAGTTGCTGAAAGTTGTGTTTATCTTTGCTGAAAAATGTGTTTATCCTTGCTGAAAATATATAGTTGCTTTTATTTTTTGATTTGCTATATATAGTTGCTGAAAAAAAATGTGTTTATCTTTGCTGGAAATATATATTTATCTTTGCTGAAAATATATAGTTTGTTTAATTTTTTGATTTGCTATATATAGTTTGCTGAAAAAATGTGTTTATCTTTGTTGGAATATATATAATTTATCTTTGTTGAAAATATATAGTTTGTTTATTTTTTGATTTGCTATATATAGTTGCTATACAATGTGTTTATCTTTGCTATATATAGTATTATAGTTGCTTGTATATATCTTTTTCTTTGATTTTATAAAAACATATATATTTATATAGAATTAGTCATTAATTTATGAAGTTAGTCATTAATTTATGAAGTTAATTATTTCTTTTAAGACCATTTACAAGTTGATACCAGTTTGACAGTGCTTTCATTGCTGATTGCTGGTTTAACGAAGCTTGCCCTTCATCAGGGGTCTTTAAATTATTTTATCCTTGTTGAAAATATATAGTTGCTTTTATTGGTTGTTGGTTATTGGCTGTTGATTAATGGTTTGGTTGTTTATCACATTAGCTGAATTGAGTTGTATAATTTAACAGATGGAACAAATTAACTTTGATGATTTGGGTACACCTACTAGTGGTAGTGGTACTCCTGAAATTGGTGGTAGTGGTACGAGTACCCCTACTTCGGGTGCTGGATCTTTCCGTAATCCAGACATTCCTATGTCTCCCGTTATTGAGCTTGATGCAGAGGCAGAGGGGCCTTCTGCTACTCAAGCAACTCGTGGTGGGCGACCACCATTGCCTAGAAGGCAGTCTAATAGATCTAAGGCATGGGATCATTTTACAAGATTACCGATTGGTGGTGGTAAGCTCCCAAAGTGTACATGTAACTATTGTGGGCAGAGTTTTAATTGTCACTCCAAGTTACAAGGCACTTCATCTTTGCTCAATCATCTAGATAGTTGTTCTAAGTATCTTTATATCAAGGGAAAGACGGACAAGAGGCAATCTCATTTAAGCTTTGAGTCTAAGAATAGTGGGGAGAGTAAAGATATTACATTGGCTAAGTATAGTGAGAAAAAGATTAGGGCAGCCCTTGCTAAGATGGTTGTGGTCGATGAATTGCCCTTCTTGATTGTAGAAGGTCTTGGGTTTAAGGAATTTGTGAAGACTCTTGAGCCTAGGTTTCCTATGCCCTCTCGCTATACAGTGATGAGGGATGTTATGAAGCTCTTCTTAAGGGAGAAAGAGGAGTTGAAGGCTATGTTTTTGACTTCAGGGCAGAGGGTTTGTTTAACTACTGATACGTGGACTTCGATCCAAAATATCAACTACATGTGTGTTACTGGACATTTCATTGATAGTAGTTGGAAGATGCACAAAAGAATCCTAGCATTTCGTAAGATTCAAGATCACAAAGGGGCAACGATTGGGAGGGAATTAGAAGAGTGTATGCTTGAATGGGAAATCTCCAAATTTCTTACTATCACTGTTGACAATGCCACTGCCAATGATAGTGCCATTGATTGGTTGAAGAAAAGAACCTTCACTAGTGATCAAACTATTTGTGGCCATGATTTCATTCATATGAGGTGTAGTGCACACATATTGAATCTAATTGTCAATGAGGGGTTGAAAGAACTTGATGAGTCTGTCATTAAGGTTCGGAACCTGGTAAAGTATGTGAAGTCTTCTCCTGCTAGGTTAGCAAAATTTAAATCTTGTGTGGAGAAGAAGAGAATCCATTGTGGTTTATCTTTGTGCCTTGATGTTCAAACTAGATGGAACTCCACTTACCTCATGTTGAATGTTGCTGAAAAATATCAGAGAGCCTTTGAGCTATTGCAGGAGGATGATGGGCATATATATAATTATTTGAATGAGAATGGGCCAGGTAGGAGAGGATTGGGTGCTCCTGATGATGATGATTGGGAAAAAGTGAGAACTTTTGTGAGATTTTTGCAAATTTTCTATGATGTTACAATGCGCCTATCTGGTTCAATGTATGCCACTTCTAATTTGCATTTTCAAGAAGTCTCTTACATTCATACTCACTTGATGGCATATTGTGATAGTCATGATGATTTGTTGAGTGCCATGGCTTTTAGAATGAAGTTGAAGTATGAAAAATATTGGGGAGATGTTGAAAAGATTAATAGGCTTTTGTTTGTGGCTGCTATCCTTGATCCACGTTACAAGATTGTCACCCTAGAATTTTGGTTCAAGAAGGTTATGGGTGTTGAGGAAGGGGAAAAATTTATTGAGATGTTGAAAGTGGATGTTGAGCGGTTGTATAGGCACTACAATGATGGGTTATCTTCAGTTGACTCTAGGATGGGCAGTGAAACTAGTTATGATTATGAGTATGACTCTCAAAGCAGTGGCAGCACAATGGGGAGGGGAGGGGGGAGTTCGAATCCGTTGTGTATCTTGCAAGAATTCCATCAATCTCGGGCATCTAGGAATTTGTTAGATTGCAAGAGTGAGTTGGAACGTTATTACTTGGAGGATGTGGAGTCCCCTAGTTCAGTGTTTGATATTTTAACTGGTGGAAGGTCAACTCCACCAAATTTCCAGTTATTGCTCGAATTGCACGAGATGTGCTAGCTATTCCCATCACTACTGTTGCTTCTGAGTCCGCATTCAGCACTGGAGGGCGCGTTCTAGATCCCTATCGGAGCTCATTGGCTCCAAAAACAATTGAAGCTCTCATATGTGCTCAAAATTGGCTAAGGTCAACACCCATTAGCCCTGCTCAACGTGTCTTAGAAGTGGTTGAGGACTTTGAGAGCTTTAGATTGGACTCAGGTAATAATGTTCTCTAAAATTCAATCAATTTATTGCTTTGTTTCTTTTGTTTGTGTATTTAATGTTGTTTTCATTTTTTTTTTATATATAGAATTGGAAGCTGATCCTTTGCGAATCTTATTGGATGAATCGTGAATGAGTTGGATTTTGGACATTATCACATTGTGTGGTACTAACATCATGTGAGTAATATCTTACTTCTAATATTGTATTTATTTGTTTCTCTTTCTATCTTACTTCTACTCTCTATAGGTTCTAACAGTAATTCGTTGTCTACAGGATGGAAACTGGAAAGCACTGATTGTTTTTTAGTAGTAGGAAACTTGGAATGACATTTTGTTTAATGTAACTTACTGTTGGCATTTTGGTTCATTTGTTATTGACTTAGTGTTTATTTTTGTTTATATTTTGTTATTTCTGTTAATTAGAATTTAGGAGTAAGTGTTTAAGCTTGAATTAGTTTGTTTTTTGTTGTTGATTTGCATGTTTGATTAAACATTCAACTCCAAAGTTCTATTACGTGTGAATTATAACTTATTTTTGAATGTTTGTTTTTGTAGGGTTTGTTGTGAAAATAAATCTTATAGAACAATTTTTGCAAAGAAAACATTATGTTTACTAAATCACTGCAAATTTATATATTTTGTCATTTTTACCGGATATTACATATTAGATATCAAATGGGTCTAACCGTCCAAGTAAAATTACAAAGCCAATAACAGCTTCAAAAAAACAGATTCTTTTAGGCTAAAATCAGCTTGGCCCAAAGGCCAAATCTAATAGCTGTAAAATGAAATTAAAAAAGCCTATTAAACAGTTAAAATTTGGCCCATATTCGCGCGGCCCAATTCAGGCCCAAATCCGAATCCGATCCGAATCCGAATCCGATATCCGAAATATCCGACTCAGCCGGATATTAAGGATCCGGATTCGGATTCGGATTCGGAATCCGGTTCCGAAATTTTCGGATTCGGATTCGGATATGTGCTATCCGAATCCGAAAATTTCGGTGCACACCCCTACCTTAACCCTCTCTTAAATTTTTAGACTAAAATAATAATAATGTCATTGACTCATTTTGTATATATGTTGAGGATATTAATGCCAATTCATTAAGTCATCAAAAGTATTATAATATAACGGAGGGTGCAAAGTGTGTATAATATCAGTAGTTAAGAGATATAATGGGTTAAAGTTGGTATCTCATAATGCAATATGTATAATATTTATAGTTTTATGGTATAATGTATTAAACTTCTTATAATTGATGGGTAAGAAATGTATTTATACTAATAATTTTCCCTTAGTTTTGTCAAATAGTTTTACTGGAAATAAATGATTTTGAAAGAAAGAAAATTAGATCTAATAAGTCCTAATTTATTTCCGATTTTTTTACTAATAAAGATAAGATCATCCAAATAATTTATTTTTTCTTCTAAATTCAGTTTATGTTTTGATTTTTTTAGCACTTAATTTTTGCATATTTAATCAAATAAAAAATAAGTGACAGGTAAAACGCTATGTTTATTTACATTTCCTCAATCTAATTTTTAGCATACAAGTGAAGTGCGTAATAAGATTCTGCATATATAACAATCTTATATGCATAAACATTTCCCCTCCTACTATAAATCAATCTAGCACATATGGTGTTCTATCAAAATCTCACTTTCTATCCCTTGATAACTTGTAAAAATTGAAAAGCAATGATTACAAAAAAAATTCCTATGAGAGAACTAAAATTTGTTCTAACTCAACATGGTTTGGTTGGCACGATTTCAAAATCTAAAGTGAGCATTTTTTCACTTTGAATCCTTTATAAATTTTATTTAAATTGTATGATGTAATTCAAAAAAAAAAAAGTATAATAAATATGAAAGAACATTATGTTAGGTGGTTTTGGGCCTTCTCAACTCTAAAAGTTAGCTCAAGAGATGATGATTTCCCTCATACTTATTTCCACAACTGATATGAGACTAATCTCAATACATTAAATACTAGAGGGTCTTCTCTTTTGAAGTTTCAAATGAATATTCGTAGATATTGTACGATACACATGTTATATCTATATCTCTTCAAATTATATTATGTAATTTTGATGAAAAATTACAGCGTATTCTCATGTCCAATATTTTTTTCTAAGCAAATTAGGGTTTACATTAATCAGGTTGCTTTATTTATATATTTTTGTGCCCCACTCTAGTATTGTGCCCATTGAGACTCAAATTCATGACTTTTATCTACTTTAAAAATGTAATGTCTAAAAAAAAGAAAGAAGGATAAATGTTCTCTCAAATGTGTTTATTAGATTAGTTTAAAAGGGTGCTATTTAATTGAGATATAAGACAGAAAGTTGACTGCATACTCGAATCTCTTAATCGTGCTTTGTACTCATGGTGCGGGACGATCTTTGCTCTTAGTTTTAGTGCCGTGACCGGGTCATCCCGGTCAAGACCCGATGCTCAATAGACCATTGGGTTGTTTGGGTTAGTTCGGCATGACTGGGTTAAGCCGGCAGAGCACCATGTTAAGGCCCAATTATCAATCATTGGGCAAGGCCCAATTACGGTGTCGACTCGGCCGTTGTGCAAAGGTTAGAGGTGCCCGTTAAATCCTTTTTGTTTTGTATTTTTTTGGTAATTAAAATGTCTACAACTATAAAGTACCTAGAATATTTTTTCCAATTACCCAAAAAAGTTTTTTTTTTTTTTAAATCTCTCCTTTCTCTATCTTCACGTGAGACCTATAATTCAGATGTGCTGTAAATCCTCAAAATCTCAAGTATTCCATCGTTGGGAGAAATCATTATTATTATTTTTTTCAAGTGCCTGAAAATCGTATTATTATTAAAATGGAGTAAATCATTGCCCTTAGCTCTTGATGATTACTACTCGTGGTGGGGCCTTTTTATTTTCATATTTTCCTTTAGTTCCGAGAAAGGTTCACAGAGGAAAATAACAACCAGTAGGAGCTCAAAGGAAAGCATATGGTTTGTGCATTGCAAAGACCATGAGTGCTTAGAAAAACAAAAAAAACGACCATGAGGAGCAACAGTAACAACAGCAGCCAAGAAGATCAACGGAAGAAAGAGAGCACTTTCACCAACTTGGATTCAAGATTCAGCCAGACCCTCAGAAATGTTCAAGGGTACGAACCCCCAATTCTCAAGAACGAGAGAATTCTCATTTCCCGTTTCTCGCGTTTGCTTGAATTTTCCGTACGATTTGAGTGCTCATGTGGGTAAAAGCTTCTGATCTCTCGAGGAAGAGTTAACAATTTGACGAGTTTTCGAGGACTTCAGAATTTCACTTGTCACTGGGACCGTGGTATTGGATTTGGAAAACCCGATAGGATATTGGTTCTAATTTATGAGTTATGCTTTTTTTTTTAACTCTAAAAGTCTGCTATATGACTGCTAAAAGGCCTATGGGTCTTCTTGATTTTTAATGTCTTTGGTGAAAATTAGGACGGGTGTGTAACTGTCAGGATCCGTGCATTTGAGTTGGGTGGTTTCGTTAACGCTCTGTCCTGATTTGGTTTCTGAGAAAATGCGGGTAAAACATTTCAAACATTGGTTCTAAACATTTCTTTTTTTCTACCTGGGTTTGGGGCAATTGAATGGAGTTGAGAGTTGGTCATAGAAAGTTGGTTTTACTTGATTTGATTACTTAATAAGAATTGTGCACTTGGGGTGTGTTGGATTTGCTGATCTATGCCAAGATGGGGATGCTGAGGTATACTGTCCAGCACATCTCTCTCTCTCTCTCTGTAGAGATTTGCATGACGGCCACTATCTATCTGGGGTGCATACTCAAATGAATACAGGCCCTTAATCATAATGCTATATAATAATGCTGATTTCTTCCTTTGCTGCTTAATCAGTCTTGTAACGTGTGTGGTTGCTTAATATTCCTGGCAGACTAGAAAATCAGATTGGATGAATTTTTTATTCCTCATACTGATAAGTGATCTGTATGCGCATACAATAAACGTTCCTCCTATGATTCGATAAGTTGACCTCCTCACTTTAGCTGGTATTTTCTTGTTTTTCTCCAAGATCGCTGTATTGTTAGACATCCTCATAACATATATATTGTTTGAACCCCTTCCTCTTAAGCTATATGTCTTCCGTGTTATTGGATTGTTTTATTAAGCTGCGCAGGATGTTCTTTTCTTCTTGTTCTATATCTACGTGTACCTTCCGCTACAATTCTGCTTCACGCTGCTGTTTTATTAACAGTCTTAACATTTTAATTTTGTAACGTGTACCTTTCTCATATTTCTTTTGTCTACATAGGTTGCTTAAAGGCCGCAGTATTCCTGGCAAAATTTTACTGACTAGAAAATCAGATCCACTGGATGAATCAAACTTGCGAGAACCATCTCCAGAGTATGAAAGAAGCTCCTCATACAATGATGCTGGCTCAAGTGATCACATGACCAAGAAAGCAGAGGCAATGGTGATGCCCACTTTCACTCAATTCTTAAATTTTTTGAAGTGTTATAAACATATGATGTGAAAGTTCAATAAACGTTAGTTTAAGATTGGGGCTTTACTCTTAATGTAGGAAGAAGTCCACAGTACAAGCAATCCAGATAAGAGCACAAACGTCGATAAGTTAAAATCATCGACCTCCAATATTGAGAACACTTCCAAAGAAGTTCAGAAGTCTGGTATGGGCGCCAGAGCTACAGATTCTGCAAGGGTCATGAAGTTCACGAAGGTGCTTTCAGAGACACCTGTAATACTAGGTATTGTTGTTCCTCTATCTTTTATTCCTTCCCATTTCTCATGATGGATATGTTGGGGTGCATTTCCTAGAGGATGATGGGACTGACACTGGCCATTGAAGTGCTAAGGCTTGACGAAATATTACTCATGCAACGTTATCTATTTTGCTATATGTTTGAACTGTTCAACCTTCCTCTTAAGCAAGTAATGGTGTCTACTGGATGTTTTTTGGATTGTTTTATTAAGTGTGCGTTAGGGATGTTCTTGTGCTTCTTGCTTTCACAACTGTCACACCAGTACTCATGAATAATAACAATTTTGTTCTCCTGTTACCTAGGTCTAATAATCCTTTTAGTCACATTTGAAGAGAGGAAAAAAAACCTTGGTCTAATGTTCAGCCCTTTGCACAATGTGGTCTTCTATCGAGTGATCTTTATGAAAAGACTCCTAACAAAACACTCAATAAGAATGTAATTTATTGCATTACCAGCAGCTTTACTTCTTATTAATGCAATACTTTACATGTTTGACAGTAAACCTGCCTATTTTTTAGTTTAAATTTTATTCTTGGGCATACTGTATAAGTTTTGGAACAATTACCGCCACCACTGTGTTCCCTTTTGTCAATTTTATTGATTTCTTAAATTCGATTGGAAAATTCGTAAAGAAATGTCATTTTGTTTCTAAAAGGGGTCAGGATCTCTCTTTTCTTATTTTCTCCCCCATCGCTTTCTCTGGTGAGGTCTATCAGTTCCATAATTTTACTGTAAGCACGATCTAATGAGCTATAATCATTTTGTAGAGAAGTTGCGTGAGTTAGCTTGGAGCGGAGTCCCAGATTATATGCGCCCTGATATATGGAGGCTTCTCTTGGTAAGTTTTCTTTCACCAAGATACTGCTTTTTCTATTCTCTCAAAATGGAATCTATTTCAAACATATGTGCCAAATACTAGCTATGCATTATGAAAAGGGTGGTGATTGGGAATTTTTGGTCTATAATCTAAAGGTGCTTTTTTAGATGGAAATGTTGGACTTGTAATCAACCATTTGTGGATATCTATGAAATTGAAAATGTTTCAATGGAAAGCTATGAAATTGGATTTTATAGTGGACTGATAATAGTGGTCAGCATTCAATTTCTGTTTTACTCATCATTTTAGCTAAGATCGTTCATGTTTAGCATGTTATAATTCCAAATAAGTGGAAACAGAAACTTCCTTCTGTTCCTTTATGCTGACTGGATTTCTCATTTACATTACTAAGTCAAAGAATCATGTAATGCGCATTCCACGTAGCTTCAACATGACCTTTCCGTTTTTCATTATTTGCCTACCCTTTAATTAGAAATGTTGAGTTCTTTGGCAAATATATTTTCCTTTAGAGAGTCCAAATAACCGAGGGACTCCTTTAATCTGTTATGTCAGTGTATGTGGAATTGATTGTATGGATTGTTCTTGACTCAACTCAACAATGTGTCGCTACGTTTTCTGCTTTCGTGGAATATCATAAGCCAACCTGCCTTTTCGTTTTGCCTTGATCCTTGATCCTTTTGGTCTTTATTGTTGAGCACCTTTTAAGTAGCACCACTTTTCACTGATACCCTTGTTGATGGTAGCCAATTCTTCTATATTGAGCTGTTTCTTGTCTGTCTTAATTGGTACAGTTAACTTATTTTCCATAGTCACAATTGTCCAAAGACTTCTATATAATTTTGGACTATATGCTGTCCTGGCTTTTCCTTTAAGGACTCAGTAACATGTTTAATACTGTCAATGAGCAGAAGCTGCTGGTTCCTCTTTCTAGGGTATGAGGTTTACCGTTAGCATGTGTTGCCTTGTAGATTTTCTATTACTCTTGTGGTATTGAATCTCGAGTGGGCAGAAATTACAATCTCTAATGCAGGGGCTTTGCATGCGGGTTCATTCCATCTTTCTCCTTTCCCATGTGATTTACTACTAATTTTGTTGCTTAGAACAAAATTGTCTCTTTTTGTGGTGCATCCTTTGGACAAACCCGCCAGTCTTTGTCCTGGGGCCTACAAAATCTGGCTTGTCTCCTGAATTTTCTTATTGAATTAAGTTTTGTTGCTTGTTTGAAGTTTCAAATGAACTGACAACAGGGATATGCACCACCTAATTCAGATAGAAGGGAGGGAGTTCTGAGAAGAAAGCGCCTAGAGTATCTTGACTGTGTTTCTCAGTATTATGATATTCCAGATTCTGACAGATCAGATGACGAGATCAACATGCTTCGCCAGGTATTCTCAATGTTGAAGGATTCTCCTTCTGAGTATCATTGATCACTTGTGCCCAATATTAACACCTTTCCAACTGTAGATTTCTGTGGATTGTCCACGAACTGTACCTGATGTCTCTTTCTTCCAGCAAACACAAGTTCAGAAATCCTTGGAGCGCATCCTTTATACATGGTTAGATTTTATTGTTATTTGCCAACGGTTTTCGTATGTCATAAAATATGTGCATGCAAGGCGAATAAATGAATGCACCAATCGTGTCAAACTAAATTGGCTGAATTAAAGGAAAAGGGCTTTAACTGCTGTTTTGAATATTTCAGCAAATAATTAAGTCAAAATTTTTTGACAGAAATCTTGCTTTGGTGTTGGGTTACTGCAATCTGCATTGCTGCATCTCCAAATTTGGGTAGACCTGTCATCATGCTATTGCTTGCAGTTGCTTTGGCTCTAAGCCTGTATAGGGGTTGGATCATGAACTAGAGAGTATCATTTCAACCTGATAGAAGTTGTATTTTAGTACTCACTCTATCTTGTTAGTTTGAATTGGTATTTGATTTATCAATTCTGATTATATTCAGGATTTAATGTAGTTGTGTGGATTCAGTTTTGTTTGTTTGTTGGTTTTTTTTTCCTCCCAGTGAGCCAGCTGACTTTCCTCAATGTTCCCAAATTTATAAAAGATATTGTCAGATCATGTAGTTGCTCTTGATACAAATACTTCTCTGTAGTCCTTGATAGTCTTTGAACTTCAGGTATCTGTTGCTAAATTATGCTACAGACACTGGATTTGCTCTGAATTTTGATCTGCTCTTGCCCAGAGCTTTGTTTGACCTTTTCTTTATCTGCTTTTCTGTGCCTCCATGCAACATGAATTTTCTGTACTCTTTACTGGCAACCACTTGAGGTCACCTTGAATCTGCCTGTAGTCGATATGGCAAATCTCTCTGCTGGTTGAAGATGTATTGTTCACTGCAGAATGTTCTATACGTTGGCTCTCTTGGATTTTTTTCAATAGACGACTTTTATTCAATACTTACATGTTTGGGTAATTATCTATAGATCACAGTTAAGAGACAAGAATTTTCTGATTTTCTGTTTTTGTATCATTATCCATTGAGTGCTAGCTTTATGCTCAAAGACACAGCCAATTGCCAATCCCTAAGGGCTGATTTTCTGGTTTCTGACGGTTTGAGTTCAATGTCGAAAGCTGATTTCTATGTCTGTTATATAGTTTACTGAGGTAGCTCTGGCTTCAAACTGTATGAGATACTCTTCTTGCTCATCGGAGTTCAATTTTGTTTTCACGTGATTTTTTTACTTTATATACGTAGGGTATGATGTGAAAGATCTCCTACCATAGTTGTCACATAACAGAACTGTTTTTGTTGTCTATCTTTATATCTATATGCATTCACACTTAGTGTATGATAAATTGGAGATGTAGGATCAGCTATCAGAATAGGTGTTCGCTCTAGGGTGATGTACTATTGATTTGAATGATCGATCTTGACCTATTAAATGTGTGAATATGGATGACGGCTGGAGATGTGACAAAGCTCTCTTACTAGTAGCCATGAATATTTTTCCCACTTTCTTATTTGAGCATTAATACTTGGTCTATTGAAGAGCTCAATTGAAATATCCTTCTTTCAGTGTTTTGGCAGATCGCTGACACATACTGCATGGATCATGTCTTCTGCTCAAGTACATTATGCAAATATTCATTGACTTGACAAGTTTTTGATGTAGAATCTTGTCGTTCAGTACTGCACGACTCATATTCTAAGATTTTTGGGACTTGCATAACTAACAGATCAGAAGCAGGTCTGTGCCGGTTAGGTTTGTAGGTTGTCTTTGGGGATGGAATAGTACTTTCTAGCAGGAATAATCTGTGTAAAAGAGCTGGAAGACACAAACAGAAAGTAACTACAGAATAAAAGAGAGTGATTAAGGATCAACTAGCATCTTGGTTCTTAAGCATGCCTAAGAGAAAGATGTATTAAACATCAAACAAACTGCTTCATTTTCAATTTTTTTCCACCTCCTGAAAATAACAGTACATGATTTATCTCCTTAATGTGTTTCCTGGTTTCTTTCCAGGGCCATTCGGCATCCTGCAAGTGGATATGTTCAGGGCATAAATGATCTAGCTACCCCCTTTTTAGTTGTTTTCTTGTCCGAATACTTGGAAGGGGATGTGGATAGCTGGTTGGTCTCTAATTTATCTCCAGAAAAGATCGCTAACATTGAGGCTGATTGCTATTGGTGTCTATCTAAGTTGCTTGATGGTATGCAAGACCATTACACATTTGCTCAACCAGGAATTCAGAGGCTTGTGTTTAGATTGAAGGAACTGGTTAGGCGGATTGATGGTAAGACCTTTTCTTCTAGCCTTCCATGAAATAAACTGCTTGACACTTATTTGTGGATTATATGCTTCTTTGGTTCTTTGTCTTTTGTGTTTTTTTAGGGGAATTGGATGGAGCCAAAAACTGACTACATAAATATGATATCATAGTCACTTGCTGATGTTCATAGTTAGTTGATCTTCAAAGATTTTGGTGCATCCAACCTAGGCAAATGCAGCTAATGGTTATTGCTATATGCTTAAATTGGATTATGACATTGAGTTCTTGCAGTCAGATTATGTTAGTGGTGACTAGATGAATCCGGCTTTGTTTTTAGTCCAGTTTGCTCTTCTGGTTTGAAACCTGCAGCAAGATTACGTGTTACATCCTGAGCTAGTTTGACCATGAATGCTTGTTTTCCTTGTCTCTGATGATCTCCTTCGTTATTTTAGCTTTTTCTCTATTTTGTTGCCTCACTTGAATGCAAAAGGTCTGGTTATGAATAGTTAAAACAAATTCAAACAAATTAAGCTTTCACCTCATGAGCTCTCCTGGCCCATCAAAATTGAGTGTTATATTATCAGTCCTAATCATTCCCCCTTACCTTAATTCCAAAGCACTTACAAAGGGAACTGAAAAATTCTTCATTCTCTACTACAGTACTCCATTATTTAGCCCGAAAAATTTGGCATTTTTCCAGTGTCCATTTTTGCTCAAAAGTTTCAGAAACACCCTTCTTTATTTCTGTTCTGCAGTTTCAGAAACACCCTCCAAGAAACACCCTTCTTCAGAAAAATTCTTGTAAGCTTTTTGTAGATGATATTAGATGAAATCAGCAATATCTACTCTCCAAACTACCCCTACCACTTCCATCTTTTCTCTCTCAGCTTTTACTCCATATTTTCTTCTCTCTCTCTCTCTCTCTCTCTGTGCTTTTCCCTATCACTCTTTCCACAACTTTCTTCTCTTCTCCCTCAATCTCTAAGATCGAAATTTCTTGACCCACACGCAGGCATATGGCAGTCTACTGTCTAGTATTCGATGAAGTTCTATTAAGCCTGTTTCCTGATGTTATGGTATCAGAGTCACCACAAATACCCTGGGTCTTTCCAGAATTATTGAAATAGGTTATTGCCAGAGCAAATATTTTGATTGTTGTATTTGTTTGATGGATTTTTCTCATTTACAAGAAATTGAATTTTGAGCTTTGGTAAGGGGATGTATTCTGTCTGTATAATGATATGTGGGCTTCCATTTTGTGCTTTTGCAAGATAACAAACTGATGGATTAGAATGGAAACTCAAGTTAATCAAAACATAGGAATCACTGAAAGTGAAGTGTGCTATGGAAATGTAAAATGGAAGTGTCAGTCATAGAGCAAAGCACTGAGCAGGCTTTATAGATTTTTAGGCATTTATTAAGTGTGACCAATGTTTTTTTTTTTTTAAGCGTGACCAATGTTAAATGCCACGAGTCAATTGGACAACTTTATTGTGATCTGAAAGTTATAGACTTAAATATGCATCTTATCTAATTATGCTTCTTAAGAAACAGTACTGTCTAGCAATCTTTACAAGGAAAAGAGAGCATATTTGTTTGCAGTCACTTGAAAGGCTTCAATGGGACAGAAACATTTCATTTGTAATTAATAGCTTTCTTACCTTTCCCAGATCTTATGGGTAACATGGATGGTGAAGCATCTTCCCTAGAATTGCAGTACCAACTTGTGTGCCTTATAATATTAGCCATTTGCCTTGAGGCGTGCAATGTGTC
Organism: Morella rubra; assembly: GCA_003952965.2. Lineage (NCBI taxonomy): Eukaryota > Viridiplantae > Streptophyta > Magnoliopsida > Fagales > Myricaceae > Morella > Morella rubra. Next base: position 15,539,738 of record CM025851.1, on the reverse strand, counting down.
AAACTTCCCTTCGCCTTACTATACAGTATGCTGGCCCCCATTGATGAGAGAACTTTTTTAAACTGTGCTAGAACCTGTTTCAAGACACATGGAGGAGCAAGGGCTGGAATTTCTTCAATTTGCCTTCCGCTGGTTCAACTGTCTTCTAATACGCGAGGTTTACTCCATACAAATGTTTTTTCTATTATGAATTGCTGTAATCTCCTTCATCTAAGAATGCTTTTTTTTTTTTTTTTTTAAGTAAGCCAATCTTATTAGAGAAAAATAAAGATGACAGTACAAGAGACTGTACTGACAAAAGCTACAGCATACACGCTAAGAAACTAAAAAAATCCGGAAAATCCACAAAAGGACAGCCAGGAACCGAATTAGCCCACAAAAAAAGAGAGTGCAACACAAAACCCCCCAGTCTAGCCAACGACACAGCCCTGTCTTCGAAACATCTCCCATTTCTCTCCCGCCATAAACACCACCAGATGCAAGCTGGTATCATCTTCCAAATGGCCAAAGCAAGTGGATCCTCAAACTTCCTCCGCCAACAACGCAAAAACTCCACCACCTTCCTAGGCATAACCCAATCATAGTTAAGGATGCTCAGCACATGCCCCCACAATCCTCTAGCCATCGAACAATGAATAAGGATATGATCAACTGTTTCGCCGTCGCTCTTACATAAGTAGCACCACTCGGTCACACAAACACCCCTCCTCCTTAAGTTGTCAATGGTTAAAACTTTCCCATGAGTGGCCTCCCAAACAAAGAAAGCTACTCTAGGGGGAACCCAATCCTCCAACAAAGACGCCAAGGAAAATCCACATTAGGTCCCTCCAAAAGCAAAGCATACATATACTTCACAGAGAAAACACCGCTCTTAGAACCCCTCCACAGCATTTTGTCCTCACTCCCGCTCCTTCGTCTCCACAAATATAGTAAAGAATAAAACTCTGAAAAACATCCATCTCCCAATCGTTAATCAACCTATCAAAATGAACGTCCCACACAACCACTCCAGAGCCCATCTCCATGCAATCAGCCACCCAAGCGTCCTTCCTACTAGCAATAGAAAATAATTGAGGAAACTCTTCACACAACGGTCTATCCCCACACCACTTGTCATGCCAGAATCGAATCCGAGAACCGTTCCCGACCACAAACCTAATGTGCTCTCTAAAAAAATTCCACCCTCTGCTAATGTTTTTCCACAAACTCACCCCATAAGAGCCCGGAACAACCAAAGTGCTCCAACCACCTGCCGCACACCCATACTTCTCCGAAATGACTGTCTTCCACAAGCTGTCTCTATCAGATTGGAATCGCCAAAGCCATTTTCCAAGCAAAGCTCTATTGAACAAGGGTAGCCTTTTTAGCCCCAATCCTCCAGCACTAATTGGGGAGCAAACTCTAGCCCACCTAACAAGGTGAAACCGATGCTCAACTCCACCACTTCCCCATAGAAAATCCCTTTGAAGCTTCTCCAACCTATTAGCCACCGACATAGGAATAGGAAAAAGAGACATAAACTATGTAGGAAGGCTAGAAAGAGTGGATCGAATCAGCGTTAACCGGCCCCCTTTTGAAAGATAAATGCGCTTCCAACCTGCCAACCGTCTTTCAAATCTTTCAACAATGCTGTCCCAAATGCTACAATTTTTTTTTCAAGCAAATGAATTAAATAGGTAATCTCTAGGTAACTTAAGCTGATGCTGGACACATTCTCTGTGGAGATTTGTCCCTGATCTAGTGCTTTTAGTTTTCTGCAACGCTAATGATGGCTTTTGTTTTTTTAGATACCTTTCCATCTTGTTACTCGCCTGTGGGACACTTATCTTGCAGAAGGAGATGCTTTGCCAGATTTCCTTGTGTACATATTCGCCAGTTTTCTTTTAACGGTGAGATAGCCATTCTTGCTCATGTTGTTTTTATTGCTTCTGATTTATGGTGGGAAATGCATCGGTCTCCAACTGTAGATGTCGATGTGTCCTTTTACTGCCATGTTGGTAGAAAACTAGACAAATAAATACAGGCATGTTTGATGGCTTTGGGAAAAAAGAGGTGTTTTGCATCATGTTGCCCTAAACACCAAACATAGGTGGGTTTAGGTGTATTCTAAAACATGTAATGTATCATTCAAGTGCCGCTTTTGACATTATCATTTTGTTGTGTTGCTGAGTTCACATTTCATGTTTTTTACAAAGTAAGTCTCCGCATTATATCTACAACTCAACATTGCGAGTTTAGCAGCATCTGGGCTTCTTCTAACTCCTCATTTAGGGACAAGTGCAAGTATGGCAGTTAGGTAGATCATTATGGTCAAGGTTGCAGTTTGTTCTATGGGCTCATATGCAAAATATTCTGGCTTAAGGCAGTAAATAGATTGTCATTAATCCATAGCTGCAGTTTTAGTCCTATTTGTGTCACATCTTATCTTTTCCGGCTTTATGGGGTAGGAAAAAGAAAAATGAAGCAATAGACGTAAGTACATGGCAGGATGGAATATTCTCCTAAACTCTTCATATGTTTGGAAGCAAATATGCAATCCCATAACTGAAATTTCTTGGCAGCATGTCTTAAGGCCATTGCAGCAGTTTGGTTAATAGTAAATTTGATTTATTTATACTTGAGATGAGTTATGAATGTCTAGAGGCATAGTCCAAGATGTTGAAAGCCTTTTCGACATAGCACTTGCAGTAACCACTTCCCCTCCAGGAACATGAAAGGCTGACTCTGTATGGTCTTGAATACATTTTACCGTATAGCATTTTGTTTTGCCTTGTTCTTCAGATGAATATTTGAATTGTGGCTTGATGTGGTTACATTGTATTTTTGTAATTGTGATGATTATCTGAGAAATTATTGACATGAGCTGTCATTTAGCTTCAGTGGTCGGATAAGCTTCAGAAGCTTGATTTCCAAGAATTGGTGATGTTCCTTCAACACCTTCCAACGCAAAACTGGACTCACTCAGAGCTGGAGATGGTGCTTTCAAGAGCATTCATGTGGCACAGCATGTTCAACAACTCTCCCAGCCACTTAGCTAGCTAGAATGGCGACTGTGATATTATTTATTCATGGTTGGTTGGAAAGATGTTCTTTCCAATATGTTTTCTTTTTTGCCTCCTTTTTCCTATCTATAGATTATTGCTCTGTCTTACTTCAGTGGAGGAAACCAATCCATGTACTCATATGTATTCTGGCTTGTAGATTTTGTTTTCAGACATTTCCGTTGTATACTTGTTTTGATCAGAAGAGAAGGAAAAAAAAAAGGGAAGAAAGGGAAAAAGAAAAAACAAGAATTGCTTTTGCCCATATTTATATTTTCGGGGAAAGAGTCGAGACTGAGAGGCATCTGTATCCAAAACCTTCATTATCTACTTGCAACCTCCGCACAGAGACTTCTTGTAAATGGAACTCTCAGCTATATAGTTTTCTTTATGGAAAACGTCACTTTTAACACGAGGGGGTCTAAACTATCAAAGTCCTACCAAAGTTATCACATTTAATCCTAAAACTATCAAAATGTATCAATGTTTACTCTTTCACAGGATCTGACAATTAAAAATATTGAAATGTGCAGAAAATAAGTTATATGACACAATATTGACAGTTAGATTCCGAGACACAGTGAGGTCAACATGGCAATTGCATCATGGAACCACTGCAACCAAGGTTGCCTATGTCTGCGTCTACTGTACGGGACAGCAGCAAGGCAGCAACTGTGGCCAACCTAACTGTTCCGAGACCAGCAAGTGATCCAAACCTCGTAATATTCATCATGTCATGTTAGCGTCATTTTCTATACATTCTATCTGGCAGGTTTTTAAAACTCAGTTTTAGCCAACGCATGTGCAGTGAGGTTAGCTTTGGTTTTGTTAGAAGAGTATTGGTTGCTAAATTTGGATGCGCCTACCTTCTGGACATTGTTCGCTTCCAGAATCCCATGCGTTTCCCATACCTCAAGTGGTCAAAATTGGTGGCTTTCTTACTAACTCTGCTGTCAACAAGAATCCCACCTAGGCAGTCAAACTCAGATAGATGCCCGAGCTTCCGGTTGCATTTAATCTTGCAATCCATGTTCGTTGGTATCTAACAAAGACAGCTCCAGTCCTCAACCATAGTCCCATCATTTCTCCAACCCTTTCGGCTAGTTTCCATCATTATTACAGGCTTTGATCGCTTTTCACAGCCATTGTACCCAGGTATTACCTTTTGCTTTTAAGATAATTCACACAACAGGGTAGTTGCTTTAGTTTCTCTTTCATTGGCAAAAGATGTCATGGCTTGAAATCCTTTCATTTGGGGAACAAAGAAAAGAGAACACGCAATTTGAAACCCGTATGTCCTTCTATATACGCATAAGCTTCTTCTGAGCAACTATATTCGACATAAAGTGAACAGAACATACAAGGGCTTCCTCTCTAACAATGTAGCCATAGAAGTGTGAATCATCATAGGCAGTCCCCTTGTATCAGAATAGGCCTCAGAGATATTCTAATTGATCTACCGAATTCTACTGGACTATTATAGCCAGATATACCAGAGAAATTTACATATGAAATGAACAATTAGGATAAGATACATAGGTATCAATAAAGGCCCTTACCTAAAAGGGTGCTGCATTTATGTGTATAACAATAACAAAGACAAAACATTTTCCCTAGTTCCTCGTCATCTCCGTCAACAAAGGCTTCAACAAGCTACAACTAGAGTCGGGCCGAGTCTGTTGCTTCTTGGAAGCTAAAAGTACTAGAGTAAACCATTCCAAAGCTTCGCAGTCCAAGTACTGGAAGCTTTCAAACAAGGTTGAGTCAATTTGAGTGGTTGGCTGGTTGCCTCCTTCGCTGAAAGAATACAGGTCAAGTCAAATACTAGGTTGAAACCAACCTGATGAACCCAAAAAGTTGTAAGCTTACAGACAAACATTGCTTCATTGATGCATGCATATGAATCCATTTGAAAAGTGACCCCATTCTACATATACACGTAAGTATTCAAGTGAATGGCCATTTGAAGTTTAATATCTTCCATACCAAATTGAAAGGTGCAGACTCTTTTGGGGAGGTACTACATTAAAACAACACATGTTACTTTCATTGCTGCTAAAGATAGTGAGATTAATACAACTATTTCTAAGACTGGAACTAATCGAGAAGATAATGAACTTGATTTCTTTCTATCTTGCAAATGCTAAAAAATTGCTATTGGCGTGTATAACATGAACCCACTCATGCTTTCTAACTCATAGCTTGTAGCAGCCCAACACTCCAATACAGAAACAGAACGTGCTGTGCTCCATTATTGCTATTAATTTATCCTATTTCAACAAACATGCAGGAAAAAAAAATCCTCGGTGGGCCTTGTCCTTCAACTGCTTCAGACCTGCAGAAACATTATTTACCTTCTATTTGTTCTATTTAACAAACATCTATTGGGAAACCAAATACGCCCCTCTGCACTCATCCTTCAACTGCTTCATATCAACATTTCTTTGCTTCGTGAATACAATTCACACACTCTATGATATTGAACCTCTAATTCCATGTTCTACCCCTTGTTGACAAGGGATTGAGATAGCATTGATCCAAAGACCGTTGGCTTCATCTTGGCAGTTAAATAATGTCAAAGGGCCTGAGAGAATTTGAAAGGACAACGAGATATGTGGAAAGGACTAAGAGAAGACACGGGCTGATGATAAAACAATTTTAACATGACATCAAATTCCTAATTGGAAGTTCCGTTAAGCTAGCCCTATTGCCCTCCTATTTATTCCTTTCAGACTAACAACACATTCTAACTCTATTGGGGTAATAACCTAGAGGCAGCTCTAAAAATTCCCAGATTATCAGCTTAATGGATCCATAGAAATATCAATAGTGGTTTCACAGCTCCATGGCAGCTATGCCTTCTATAAATGACTGGTGATGAGAAAGTTTCAACCCAAAGTTTTGCCCTGTGGGGATTTTCCTTCACATAACAGTCAGAGAACAGTGCTTTGTGTGCATAATAATCAGGATGCTTGGGAAAAATTACCTTAGCACATAGTGTGGGATAAACTATTACGAACATGAGCACATAAAGACTTAGAATCCTTACATGTTTCTGTTCAACTTCTTCAAGGAATTTCTCAGGCAAATCAATGTATTCAGCACATTCCTTCTTTAAAATTGCTGCTAGTTCTTCTTTTCCAGCCTTCTCTAGGTTCCTTATCAATATCATAAATGTTAACCTATCTGGGGTGCAACCTGATGCCTTCATTGATTCATATGTCTCCATCGCCTTTTCTATCATGTCAACTTGTATATATGCACCAATCATCTCTGCAAAAGCCCTTGTACTGGGTTGTAAGCCTTCTTTCTTCAGCTCAGAAAAGAGCTCTTCAGCCATTTTAATCAATTTGTTCTTTCCCAACAATAGAATCATGTCACAGTACAAGACCAGATCTGGTTCATACCACTCTTCCTTGCGCACAAATTGGAAGACCTAAAGCCTGATTTGTATTTAGATAAAATAAAAAATTGAAAAGAAAGGAAAATTCAATTGATACAAAAAAAGGGGCAATCGGAGATGCAGAACAGTCAACAATAGGCTGGGACCTAGTGATACAGCTTTCTTTATTGGAGTCAGCATCTTGGAAACTGGTACATTGGCCAGCGAGACAGGGAGGACAAAGAATTGGCCAGTCCATTCCAAAAGCTTCAAGATACTCACTACATGAATACTTATCTAGTTTGTCATCTATTTTGGCAAAACATTCAAAACTGTTTACATCGTGAAAGAACTTACCATCGATGTAACAAACATCACTAAAGAAAGCTCAGGAGTACATTTCTGCATTCTTAAATGAGAGTGTTGCAAAAAGAAACCTTATCTACGAAAAACTAAATCTATTACTAATGGACTGGTGACCAAGAGGCTTATGAAAGTCCACTATCTTTTATTCAAAAGGCAAGGTTAATGGAATGCAGGAAACAAAGAAGACATTTTTTTGGTGGAGTGATTATTTGAAATGACTGAAATTTTGAACTTCTATAACCTACCCAAATTCTAGCTCAATAGCATACTAATGTATGCCTCAAAAGCTAATCAGCCTCTAACTGAAGCTAATTTACATTTAAATGATATGCGACAGCCTGACTTCCTTCATATTTTCAGTTCACATAGAAAAAGTTTGCTTTACCCATTCCAAAACAATATGGAAATCAGTCATTCTAATTATATCCATAATAACAAGAATCCAGACCGAAGTTTCCATGCAAAATCTCTTTTTCGTCTTTTTTTTTTTTGGTGGAGGTGGGGGGTCCAAAAATACCGAATGTTCCAAATATCCATGTATTGTCAAAAAAATGCACATACTGTATTGAACTGTGTTAGCGTCTCCATGAAACTCTAGACCATAAAAGAAGACGAGAACTGAGATTAATAACAAGAATTGAAATAGTCTAAAACTCCACATATACAAACACACACTTCTCCACGCAGTCGCACTCTTAGACACAAACACACACACGCACGAACACACACATTTTAAGCAGTACTCTGAGGTCTAAGTCATGCTAACAGATGCTCCTATATACTCAAACACGCACAAAAAAAAAAAAAGGATATTGAACAAGGAGCAAGATGTACGTTAAGAGCTAAGTCCAATTCATTTTGTCTGTGCAGCTCGCCCAACGTGTCCAATAAGTCTGCCTTCAAAAGCCTGCTGAGTCTGCTATTGAAAATCTCTTCTAATCGGGTTGGGGATGATTTGGCCAGCTTTAAGGAATGGACTGCTTGAATGGCTTCCGAGGACAGCACGCTTGTCCTCCACAGAGGCTTTCTGGGTCCGCCCCTGAGGCCACAGGTGACCACGGCAGATCGTTGTTGGGGTTTGGCGAGGTTTTGGAGAAGACCCACCCCGGGGAAGTGGAATATGAGAGAGCCCATTAGAATGACTTTCACAAGGGATAGAGAGAGAGAGAGAGAGAGAGAGAGAATGAATTTTCATATATACTGTCGACTGCCGTTCGGCGTCAGGTGTTTTGGATGTCTAACATTGAGGGTAAAAGGTGAAATTTTTATATTTATTGTGATAAAAAATAATTTGATGATAAGAGATATATTATTTTATAATTATTTGAGTATGAAATAATTTGAGTTTTTTAATTAGTATTTAGGGGTGCCACACAATTTTAACTTACTAGAATTAATACGAAAGTAAAAAGATGATTTGAATAAATATTTTATATTTATTATAATAAAAAAATTGACAGGATAATAAATTATTTTATAAAATTAAAATTTTAATATGACTAAATATTTGAAAAGTAAAAAGAACTACTCTTTGGAACGAATACGTATCTAAAAATAAGAAGAAGAAAAAAATCTGTCCAAAAAAAGGAAAGTGAATGTTTATCCGTCACTTGAAAAGACCATTTTATCCTCTAGCTTAGGTACCGTTTGTTTTCCCAATATTTTGGGACATGAAAATTTCCAGCAAAACAAACACACTCTAAAATTTTTAACTTTTACACATACATGCTTCACCTTTCACAAATTCTAATAAATCTCAATAAAGTAAAGATTTTCAAAATTTTGGATGACAAACAAACACCCCTTTAATGTTTTAACTTGCCATCTTATTATTATTTTTCTTGACTACTTGCTACTGTTTTTTTTTACCTAGGTTGGGGAAGGAAAAGAGACTACTTGCCACCTTATTCCTGCACGACATCCTGAAAGGTTTTAAAAATAGGGGGTATGAATTTCGTGGATTTGTGAAATCATCAATAAAAGAGGGTGGAAAAAAAAACACACTAATACCATGGCATTGCTTTTTTTAATCCCACTAGTCTTCGAATATAATATTAACAGTTGATAAAGTATTAGAAAACGTTCGGTTTTTTAGTATTCTCATGATTTTTTGAATCCTGAGAATTCTAAAATTAAACATATTTTTTAATATTACCTAAATACAACTACAACACGTATACCAATAAAGTTAACACCACCTAAAAATTTTTAAAACACAAAATATTCTCAAAATTCTTTCCAACCGAACAACTTCTAGATTATATGATTTTGATTTATATATAGTCCTTTTAACATTCCCTAATTCTTATTTCAAACCATGTCTAGCACTAATATTTACTTCAGAAAAAAAAAAAATGATCGCAGAGGGGCAAAACAGTACATTTAGCGAAACTAGTGGGAGAATCTGCTTTTCATGAGTGATGAGACCATTGGTGCAGAGCGAGCGATACTGTGAGAGAGGAAGGAAGAGATGGGCATATCAGCCTCCAAGCGAGTCAGGGCCTCGTTCTCCAATTCGCCGGGGTTCGACTCAGCGTGCTACTCAAGCTACTCGCACTGCCTCTCCCTGACCCAGCACGCTTTCCCAGGCGTCTTCCCCTACCAACTCGTCACAGCCTCTGACCACCTCCACCGCACCCTATCCGCACTCCAGCCACACTCTCTCGTCCTCAAGTGGGTCCCGTCTCCCCCTACTCCGGAGCAGGTCGACTCCGCCCTCCGAGCTGTGATCCGCCGATGGCCCAAGAACGACGATTTACCGGCCCAGGACCAGCTCTTGCTTGGGTCGGCCCAGTTCAAGGAATGGGCCGTTGATCTGTTCGTGGATGCCGTGGTGTCGAATGCTGGGAAAGCGGTTCTTCGCCGAGTGCCCCTCGGAATCGCTGGGATTACGGGTATCGGCGCGGTGACTCGGTCGGGAAAGAATCTGGTTGGGGCTGCGATTGGAGTGTACGCGCTTGGTGTCGCTACTTCTGTTTATCTGAGTCTGTCAGGCTAGGGTAGCGTCCCTTTTTTTTTTTTTCGTTTTCTCTTTTTCATCTTGTATAGGTTATATCGGATTGCACGTGGCATAATCTTAAGCTATCTGTAAGAACAGATTCATTATTTGACGTCTGGTACGGAATTGCTTAACCCAGTTGATTATAAATCCGCATCTGTATGTTCAAAAAAAAAAAAATCCACATATCTGTATTATTATTTTCCTTTTAAAGAAAAAAGACTAAATTAATTTGTTTCTCTCGTGGACAACTTCTCCACGGTGATCGAAATGGACTATCAAAACTCAAAAGAAATTTTAAATGAAGGATTAATTATATCCTCCAACCACACCTCCTTTTTATTTTTAAAGTTAATTATAATTTCTCCCATCAAATTATCATTTGATTTTTAAATACTTTTATAAATTTTAATTTGTTGCTATATTTTTTCATTGCAATTTCATTCATCAATCGAATGAAGTTGTTATATTTAATGTTTTCTATTCCAAACAATAGGTATATGACCTTTTTCCTTTTGTGAAAAGACAATTTTACCTTCCTTTAAGTCGTCTATAGTCTTTTACAATACTTTTAGCCATTGGGAGGGCAAAAAAAAAAATATATATATATATATATAATTAGCTTTTTTTATTAAAAAAAAGACTCACTATTAAATTTGTCTTTTTAAATAGAAAGAAGGTTAAGTGTCGTTTACGTGGGACAAAATTATTCGATATAACAATTTCAGTAGATTGAGGGATGAAATCACAACGAGAAGTATAGTTTGTGAGGGCGAGTTGCAACGAGTTAAAGTTTGTTGGAGTATTTGAGAATCATGTGATAGTTTGAGGGAAGAAATTTTAATTTACCCTTTTATTTTTAAGACATTGCACCTTTCAACTTCTAGTTCTGTCAATTTGTATTTCCTATTAATTTCTCAGTTAAATGGGATGGAAATTTCAATTACTTGTTATGTACGTGGCTCGTTTATCCACTTTGTCATGATATTCAAAAATAGTTAATTATATTTTGCATCTATTGGAGGGTCTGACACTTTGCACCTCTTTATTTGATTTTTGAGATATTACACTCCTTAACTTCTAGGTCTCATTAATTTGCATCATTGATTAATTTCGTCGTCAACATGAACGGAAATGTTCAATAGGTGCAAAACAAATAGCTTGCCTGCCCATTTGGCCCTCAATATGCAAATTGCTATAAAAGATAACACTCTTTAATAAAAATATTAATCTCGTAATTGATGCATTCATAGATTTTTTACATCTCAACACAACGCAACGCCACAAAAATCATAGACTCATATCTTAATGTTCTCAATTTCTAGTGTGAGTGCAACCATAATCTGATTGTGGGCCACTAAAGTATTCAAATGTTGATTGCGACGTACGACAAAACTTGGAAGATTGAATTAATGACAATGAAAGAGGTTAAGGCAAGTAAAAGAACACTTGGAATGTTTTGAGTTTATAAGAAACATACATGGGAAGACAAGAGATATCAATTACGGGATTAAGATGTTATTAAGTGTGTTATCATGGTAACAATTTAAGTATCAGGGGCAAAGGGGCAAGTGAGCCATGTGTTGGGCATTTTTGTTTATTTTAACAGCGAAATTAACTAGGGGTTGTAAATCGACAGGACCATGTCTCAAAAAATAAAAGAAGTAGGGCAAAGTGTCAGACATTCTACACTTCTATTTTTTGCAACTTGGCAAATTGTTCCTTCTCCTTAAAAGCAACCGAAGCAAAGTATTTGCATCAGGGTTGACCCATGAAAAAAAGAAAAGGGTCAGCCTATACTCAAAATGATGAGACTTGTTCTGATTGTTGCTACAAAAGATATGACGCATTGAAATCAAGACATACTGCTTACTACAATGTTGGCAGAAATAATAATGAATTGATGGGAGTTTACAAATGTAAGTACTTAAATCTTGAACCTGTGGTTCAGCACCTATTCTGCAAAAGGCCAAAAGATCGAGAAAAAGAATGGGGACAAGAATTCTCTTAGTCTTCCTCCACCTCAAGGCCTGGGATGTATTCCAAACTTACATCGAAAACAACTGGACTGTTTGGAGCCACCCTTGGCCTTCCTGGAGCTGAATTGAGCCCTTTTGGGAATGCCAACTGATCAAAGAACCCAAAAGGACGATTGGTTAGAACTTTTCCACCCTAATTGTTCTCAATAGAAACTTGCGATTGGCCCTCAGGAGGGCATCTAGAAAGAAAAGGTAAATTTAGAATCAGACATCTGATCCATGCCATAAAAGCAAGACAAATATGAATTCAAGCGTCCCTTTGTAAGGCTGCCGCTTTTCTCTTGCATAGGATCATCAGCAGTACTCAGGGAAAAGGAAATTAGATGGGTAGGGTTTGGTGGAGAATCAAGTATCAAGTGAAAAACATACTGATCCTGGGATGTAGAGGCGGCGCTTCCCTCCTATTTTCATGCTCAGGATCCCTTCATCAAGTCCCTTGATCACCTGTCCTACACATTTAGAGTATGATCAATAAAGTTGCAGTAGAATTTACAAGGAGCACAAACATTTGTCATGCAGAGAGAGTAGGTCATCATCTAACTTTGCTCTAGCATGGATGAAGTGCCATTTTACACATACAGGCATGTAGCTGCTTCCAGTTAAAAATTCTCCTATTTACCCTAGCCGAAAAGAGCATGCCCATAATAGAATATGCATGATAGCCATAGTATCACCATGAGATGGATTTGTCTAGTGGTTTAATTGTTATGTCTTTTCTGTGAGATTATACAGGGCTCTCTATTCTATGAATGCTGCCTTGAAACCAGAAAGCCACAGCACCCTGTTTAAAATGGTAGCCAACCTAATGATGGTTTACAAAAGCGTAAGAAGCGAGTTAACAGTTCAAAATTAGAAGAGTGAACAGAAAAACAGAGACAAACACAATGCAATCAATCAAGATCTATTCTTTTCTCATTAGCTGAAATTCCTAATTGATTAGAGGCCACTTATAACTATTACCTGACCAGAGCCAACACGAAAAATATAAGGCAGACCTTTCTCCAATGAACTGCAGAATTAAAGCAAGACATATCAGAGAAAAAACAATGCATGCATCTCTGAGTTGCCAAACATTGTCCTTCAGCTAACTATATCAAAACATGTATGCTTGATGGTGCGGGACTTCACACAACTGTGGGTCCGAGGAGCAGGTTGTCTGAAGTGCACACCAAGATTTATGATTCTATGAGCCTATTGTGGCCTAATTTGCAACAAAAATCTTTGCAGAAATCAAGTACCAGTAGACACAACGAATCTGATACACAGTTCAGGGACTAACATTATATTCTGATCAAAAGTCTAGATTCAGCCCATGTAAGCCAAATGTAACACATAAAGATATACGAGTAGTCGCATTCAAATTTTTTCTCATTTATCCAAGAGATATACAGGTTGGTTATACAATTAATCAATCAATATGCTAACCTGTCAAATATTTGTCCAGACGGAACCATGGCAACGTAATTAGCAGCCACCTGTGATCACATATGATCTCAATATAAGGAATCTGATAATGAAGTAGGACTTAAAGTTCAATATGTTGGTTGGAGAAAAGATATGTTAATGTAATCCTCTCTCTCTCTCTCTCTCTCTCTCTCTCTCTATTGTTATGATAAATAGACTCAATACATCCCCTCCACCCCCCCCAAGAAAAAGAAGAAGAAGGATACACCTAACTAATCCATTCTTGTTTTTCATAGACATAAACAATTGTCTATTTCAACAGATGTGGGAAGAAGCTCCCTTCTTTTCAAAGGCTTCGTTCAAATGGTAAAGGTTTTCAGTCAGGCATACCCTCAAAATATGTTGATAGAGAAAGCCCATTATGGAATGCTTGCTCATTCAATGAGTAAAACTACGAAGCTATGTTTGACAGAATGGTTAAACTTTAAACTTCAATGCTGGGACGAAGCCAAAGGGGGCAAGCTCTGAATTACCAAAAAGGTACTCCGGGATTTTGGTTTTTTACTAAGAATGGTCCTCCCAAAATTCCATGCAGGCCCCACAAGAAGAAAAAATTGGCCCCCTCAAACCTGAAAAAGATTGTTTGACCAAATTATTTTGCATGAGAAGTTGGAAGGAAAAAACTGAAAGAAGGATGCATGTACTGTCCAAAATAGCTCATCACCTGCACCCACAGAGGCAATGGCTGTCTACAATCATTTGCCTATACCTAAGTTATTGAGGAATATGCACAGAATTTCCTAACTAGGGTGAAATATGGAGGAGCCTATGCCATAAAAAGGAAGTTGTGCCCGAAATATGCAACTTGAAAGAGTGATATAATTTCAAGACCTATCCATTAGTTCAATTTTCTGTCGATGCATAGGGTCAAACGATGGTGAAAATCCAATGCTTACTTCAATTGTGGATACAAAATATTTTGCACACACATGAAAGTCATCTGTTGCTGAATTTACCTACTGCTGCATAACAGTTCATATTTAGGGTCATCATCCATGATGTAGGAACAAACTAATTTGCAAGAGCCAGACTCATTTGCACACCTGAAAACCAACTGGTGGACTAGGGCCTTCACCAACTTTAATATCCTTATACTGCAAACCAGACTCTGTAGTTACCATTGGTACCTTCATTACAGAGCAAGCCCGACAGTTAAAATCAATTCATCGACCATGGAACTCAATAATCATCATCAATCAAAACCTTATTATTTGCAGAATCTTGGTAACTATAGTCTAAATATGCTAGAAAATGTCCAAATAAAGAGACAATTTAGTGAAATTTTGATAAGAGATTCTGGACAACCCTGATTTAGTAGCCTCTGTAAGCTTCTCGTTAATAGAAAAAAATTGCTTAACACAGCACTTCACGACAGGTTATAAGCATGTCCAGAATTGGGTTATTCACAAAACACTCAGCATGTGGTGCCACATACAAGAGTTACAAGCCCACATAAAATTGGAGATGCAGTGGGGACTCTCCATGAAAGGAAAAAGTATCTTGAATTCATCAGTAGAAAATATACTAGACTTCTGAAAAGTGTAACCAGAAGGGTTGTGTGTGCCACACACGTTGGCCACAATCATGGCATGGATGCCTGGGGTTTTGAGAATTTGAGACTATCTTTTAAGACTATTTTCCAAATGCCATTACTTGAGCATTTTCTTGAGGTAATTCTAGCATCATGAACTTCTTTAAAAGACAAATTTTAAGCTGTCACAGTGTCAGCAACTATGTTTAAGTTTCAACAGATTAACTATTGTCTTCTCAAGTCATAGCCCCTTTCAGGGACTTGCAACAAAAATAGAACAACACAACCGCTTTAGTGGGGAGACATCTTTTTCCTCTATAATGATTACTAAGTAGTATTTGAACTGCTGAAAAAGATTGTTGCAGATAAGGGGGCCATGTAATCTCACCATACATTTTCAAGCTCCTTCTCACAATCGTCATCACAGAGTTTTGGCTTCTGCTCTGGGGGCAAGCCAGCTCCCTTGGCTTCATACGAGTCTACAAAGAGGCTGGACAATCCAAGAACCAACCCGATAACCTCCCGACGCTTAATTACATTGAAGGCATGCCTTAATTTACTTGCCATTGGAGCTTCAGCTTTACGATCCAAAGTAGAGCATCTCACAACCAGACCTCGAACTTTATCACTGGAAATGCGTTGATGACTGGCAAACAGAATTTTTCCAAAACTAGATCCTGAAACAATTAGAATTCATGCACTAACACAAAGGTTAGGAGAGAAAGCAGCATATTTGAAGTCAGACTAAAGGGAAAGAATATTGAGACCAAGTTGGAAAAAGTTGGATCCCCCACCTTCATTTTTTATATGGTATAATTATGGACTACATAGTTTGACTTAATTCCAAATACTTCATTCATCAAAACCTATATAACGATGCTGAGAAATGAATCTGTCGTTACACAATATAAATGCAATTATATGACTTTGAAACAGTGGATGGAAAGAAACAAAAAGCACACGCATGTGCAGGCATGCACACCAGAGAGTTGTTTTGACAATTGGTGTCAAATTTGACAAGAAGCACATCAAGCACCTACTTTCTTTTGATATGCAACTGATGACTGATCCGACTGCAATCAGCTTGTCCGGCTCATAAAAGGGAAAACAAATTCATTTACTTCTGGGAAAACTTCACTTTTGGCCCCAAATTTTTGGACCAATATTATTTTAACGTCGAAATTGCCAATTTCGTCACATTTTGTCCTCAAACTATTGAAATTCATCAATAAGTCACTTTTTGCCTTATCGGGATCAAAGAATGTGTTTTCAAGAAATTATTGGAATTCTAGAAAGCTAAACACATGATAAATGATTTCTCCAGGAACATGTTCACAGCCGACCTTCCCATTGCACTAGACACAACCAAACTAACTAATTCAAAGCATTTCTGGTTTGAGATACAAGTAATCTTACACCTCTCAGAAACATTGGCACATGTAAAGAGGGGGGGGGGGGGGGGGGGGGGGGGGGGGGGGGGGGCGCATCACGTCTGTCTGTAGAATGGTAAGATCCTATTTGGCCTTCTTGACTTCACGTGATAATCATAAATATTGAAAACAATAACCAAAAAGATTCTATAAAAACAATATAAGGGAGTCTGTCTCTAAACACTCCATGGTAAGGTCTTGCATATTAAAAATAGTTCTACTTAGACTAGGTGATTCAGCGAAAATAGCCACAATCCTAATTACCAAACAGGTATAAAGCTGCTTAAAGAAATCCTCCGAATTCTAAGGGACAAAATTTTTGTTTTCTTTCTTCTGTAGCCAAAGTTCCTGATCCAAATGGTCCCCCCCACCCTCCTCCTCCCAAAAAAAAGTGAGATTTTCTTCAAAAATATCTTTATGAGTAGAAATAGAAAAAATTCATAAATTAAGTCCTGTTTTTTTTGAACTTTTTTATATAAAAAATGTGTTTTCTTGGCACATACATATTAATTTATGTAACACAGAGGAATTTCTTCATAATAAGATAGTGGCTTAATTACCGTTATAATCTCTATGGTATTGACTTTTAACAAATCAGTCATTGGGATATAACTTTAAACGGGTCGATCCTTGTGGTCCATTTTTCATACATGTGGGTTCTCCCATCTACCTAAAGTTAGGGAAGACTTATATGGAATCGAGATGTCCATTGTCAGGTTCGAACAACTTTTCTTGGACGGTCCATTAGTGGGCCAACATTTGGTGGACATGAAGACCTGTATATTTGAAAAATAGACCACAGGGACATACCCTTTTAAAGTTTTACCTTAGAGACTGATTTGTTAAAAATCAATAACACAAAGACTACTGTATCGGTAATTAAGCTTAAAATATTATTATCTCGTCTTCCAAGGGAAAATTCTGGTTCTGTTACTGTCTGAAAGCATGACAGAATCATACCAAATGTCACGTACGGCAATAAAATACAAGGGAACAATACAATTGCATTAGCTACTTGGAGCTGCAGCCTGCAAGTTCAGCTGGTTACGCATATAAAGCCCAAAATAACATAGATGACCATAATCTAGTCAATCTATGATTAACAGGCAGTGGACCTTCTGAGTCTGGACAGAGGCAGTTCTTAAGGTTAAAACCGAAAATCTGATTTCAATAAAAAATCATTGAAAAGATATGCCACCTGAAATTGCAGATTATTTTGAAGAAAAAACTAGACGCGTTTATCAGGCAATAAGTATTTCTGCCCACTTAAAAAAAAAAAAAAAAAACTTAACATTTCCAAATTCAAAGCTGTCAAAGCCAGTTCCATTATAGTTTTCGTTAGAATCACATTTGGAACCTTTTCTGGGTTTCAAAATGTGAAAAAAAAAATAAAAGAAAGAAACAAAAAGCACACAAACTTTCCGGTCGTCCCTCCAGCACTCGGGGATAGACCCTACGCACCGGGAAGAAGCGTAGACGTCACTTTGGCTTGTTGTACCGGAGTGGTTCATCGCCAAATGAACAACAATGGCCAGAGTTCACAGTGTCTAATTTGTGTAATGCACATTGATTTCAGAACTATGATTACAAGTATGGAAAAACAAATTACAGATGAAGTCAGAGAAGTGGATTACCAATTGGAAGCGGCAGAGAAGCCATCACTTGGGCCCTGGGAAGCGAGGAGTCCGCTACGTCCGGAAACGGATAACGAAATCTTGATGTGTCGAGCGCGGGTATATATCTCTGCTGTCTTGGCACTTCTTCGCTACGATTCTATGCGGTAAGCGCTTTCCACCTCGGCAGTCCGAATTTTTTTTTCTAAGTTTGGCGGTCCGTATTTGATTTTGTTTTTTAAATCTTTGGTAAATTACAATAACCTCCAAAATTATGATTCTTTTGCCCTTATTATTCCTCTGCTAATTATCTTCTTTTTTATATTAAGCCGACATATTTGGTTTAGTATAGACTTATTAGTCTTTCAGTGACCGATTTTCATTTTTGTGAAAAATTAAACTTAAAATCATACGCTAATTTCAATAACAATAACTATTGAGACAATACAAGTGATTTTATTCTAGTTCTTTTGAGTTATTCTAGTTCTTTTTAGGCGCATGGTGTGGATGAGGGCCTCTTTTTGATGAAAACTCGACCTTGAGAGTCAATCGTTCAAAACTTTATCAGATGGGCTTAATTGTAATATTTCATTACATCAAGATTGTAGGTGCAATTATGCCAAAATTATATAAGTACATTTTAGTTGTTTCTTTTTTTATTTATTTATTTTTTTTTTTGCTCTCAGCAATTATACGCAACTCAAAGGAGACATGGATTTGCTTGGGCTTCAATTTCTCGGCTCAGCGCTTTGGGCCACCTATGCTGTTGAAAGTCGATGGGTTTTAAAGCCCAGATATTCCAGCCCAGCTCAAATAAACTCTACAAATGAGGCCCTACTGGCCCACCCATTGCCACTCGCCCTCTTCCTCACCGTCTTCGTTCATCTGTTCTTTCCTCTTCTCCTCGTGCACCTGACCGTCTTTGGCGAATCCAATTGCCCACAACGAACGGTGAGCTGGCCCCCACTCTCTCCCTCTCTGACTACTATTGTCGATTAGTTGCTCGAAATTTCGATTTCCAATTAGTTACTATCTTTTGAATCTTTTGTTTTGAAAAATGTCAAAACACTAGAGCAATTATCGACTTAAACACCATGAATGTTTTTATACATAGAGTCGTCGTATTTAAAGTGAATGAAAGGAGTAACTTTCTTATCTTTTCATGAATGATTAACTCTCTTGACTATTAGACCCTCTTGGTCATACAAATGGAGAAGCTATTCACAAAATTTGTGTTTTTCGGAGAGGAGAAATGGAGGCTGTTTTGTGTCATGGTGAATACGTATCTCTTCATGTATAGAAGAGCTTACGAGGATATGGATAGGAGCATAAAGAAATATGTGTTTTGTTAGAGGGTTATGCGGAGTTCACACTAAGCCCTAAGGAATGCAATTCGGGGGTTATCTGTTCTTCCCTAGTTTTGATGGTGGTAGTTGTTTAGAGATGCGTCTATAGCGAATTGATGAACCATGACCGACACTCATCTTGGACGTAAGCACATATCTATTTATAGTTCTTCTTACTAAGAATAGGCTTGATTGAAGAACATTGAGCTGGACCTTGTCCTCTTCTGGGTCCTTTTCTGCTTTTTCTATAACATTGCATGGTCCCCAGGAGGGTTATACTGTGATGTTGATTGAAATTACATGGGGAAATGAGTGCTCTCTCTGTCTGCCTGCCTGCCTGCATGTCTGTCTGTCTGTCTGTCTCTCTATCTCTCTGTGTCTGCGTCGGCGGCCCCTTCATTTTAAATCATTAAATTTAGATAAAATGGATTTAATTAATTTTTGATATTAAGCTCCAGATACTTTTATAAATTACTATCTTGTCTAAAGTAGAAATGCTCAGTGATGGTAATGGAATTGTGGGTATGGGAGAAAGTAGAGTTTGGGGAATTCAGGTGATGCCCATTGGCAAGGCTGGGTCTTTTGGAGAGGAACTTGCTTCGAAATTACTAATTTTGGTTTAGGTTTTCGGTTCTCAAGGATTCATGCCTTCGGAAGGTCTAAGTATGCGCTGAATTCTGTAGAGTTTAGCCAAAGAAGATTACAGTGTTTTAAAGCGGTGATGGCTTTATTAGTCCCTTTTATTGTTTTTTGTGGGGATTGATTTTCCAAGCCACAAAATCTGATCTTTGTATCAGCACCTATACTTCTCTAACACTAAGAATTACAATGCTGACACACAAACAGCATCAATCTCTGACCACCAATAGTCCTAGAAACCCGTACTTTCTTTAATGACGAATCTAGTAGGAAGTTCTTGAAGCTTTGAGTGGGTTATTGTTGGTGCTTTGCAGGCCCCTGTAGTGTTTTTCCTTTGTTTTCTTTTGCATGGCATTTCGGTTACTCAATGGGCTTTGCATTCAGTTTCATCTTAATTACTAGGTGGTCGACTAATGCCCCCTTTTAAGGATTTCTTCTATTATTCCAGTAATTGTGATTCTCGTCTATTTTCTCTATATTTGGGCAGTTGTGCCTTCTGGTGTTAAGGGCGTACTTGCAAGTAAGAATGGTCGAGTTTCTTTTTGAAGATATTTTTAGGATTGACCGTCTGAACCCAGATGGTAAAAAGTTTGATAAAGGTACATATTTCTTGATGCTCATTGTTCTTTTACTACAACCTTTCAGTTTATTCTTCTCTGTTACTCATTGAGTTCTTTAATTCTGGTTATTGTTCACTGATTTTTTTCGTGGACTATTGGAACTATTTAGAATTCAAACTCCCAACTTGAGATTGAAAACTCAAAATCCATTAGCTTCTGTCATAGTGTGAGTGTGGCATGAGCAACTACCTTCTTTATGTCGTTTTGTAATAGTCTAGGGGTGTTGCGAAGATTGCAGTGGTACTAGGTATTGAAGTATTTAGTATGAATGTTGCCCGTTGTGTTTTAAATGGGTGAGCACTTTGTGCTCATGAACCATTGTAGAAGTGTGAATCAAAGCAAATTTTGTGGGGGAGAGGGAAGACCAATGAAACAAAAAAAAAAAAGGCATATTAGAAGGCATGATGATAAAGTGAGCAAAGATAGTGGCCTTAAAAGTCATAACAAAAAAATTGCATCTGTTTAGCACAGCTTGCTTCTGATGTTCATTGTATGTCAAAGATTTTAGTGATTTTTGCTGCTATTATATTTCAAAATTATCCGATTTTTCTCCACATTACTTGCCCTGTCCGGGGTTGTTTCTGCCTTTAAAACCAATTGGAAAGATTGTAGCAATTATTTCCCCTGTTGAGACTTGTATTTAACTGGGAATATATCAGATGAAATGATCGATTTTGCACTAGCAGCTTCCTTTTTTCATCAAAGAGCATTGCCATGTTCATCCTCAAGGCTCAAAATACAATAGTAGTAGGAGATTTTTATGACCATTCGATGGCATCTGTTAACTTATGAGTGTTGCATGTACCTCGAAGTTATGAACTTGATGAATATGAGGCTTGAAGGGGTTATGGACTTTTAGTTGGGTTTTGATAACAGTTTGACTGGAACTGTGGCCTCTATTTGCACTATGCACTGTGACATGCAGTACTATTTTACTCGATTGTTACGACAACAGAGTTTTCAAATACAAAGGAGGGCTTTCTTTAATATTTGGTAGATCCTTTGGGCTAGTGAAGCATTAGCCTTTGATTTTACTGGATTGTTACTCCAACAGAGTTTTCAAATACCAAGGAGGGCTTTCTTTAATATTTGGTAGATCCTTTGGGGTAGTGAACCATTAGCCTTTGAATAGTAAGGCTTCTATAGGAGTTATATCTTTTGAATAAATTCTTTGTGACACATTCTGAAGAGTCTTTGCTTGTTGGTTTATGCTGGACTCACACTACACAGGAACTTACTATTTTCAGTTCTGTTTGATTGGGTCATCATACGTTTGGATTTCTTTAGTGTAGAGAAATGTTAATGGCATTTTATGTTCACAATTTCATCATTGTGTTTCTATAGTTATCCGTGTTGAAGCAAGGAGTGAGAAATTCGACATGTTTGTGCACCTAGATGTGATGGTTACAAAGGAGTTTGTTTTGAAGGAAGGTGATAAGTTTACAATGGTACTAGCTCCGACACTAAATCTGGATGGAACACCTGACACGGGCTATTATACTCCGGTAATAATATTTCTTGTGTAGTCAGATTCAATTGTGGATTTAATTTGATCTCTTGGTTTGGATTTGTCAAATTGAATGTCAGCGAACCTCTGCCATTCAAGTCTAACTCTCCTAGTAGTTATGCTCTCTAATTGGCTTAGTGAAACTTGCACCACTCTAAAATCTTTTGTTACTTTGTACATCGGATGATGAACCTGTATTCTTGGATGGTTAGCAGCACTTTTTAAATGCCAATCTAGCTGCAATTGTTATGGGGGAATGGATGGGTTTCAGGGAAATATACATCCACTTATCATGTCTTGTTCCTACTAGTAAGTTTCTGAATGGTGTACAGCTGGTCCAAATGTCTTCATCTTGCATGGAAGTCGTCATGCATGGAGGTGTAGGATTAAATAATTAGTATTAGTTCGAGTCAGTAGCTTGAGGGCTGCAGGTGTTTTTATGTGACTGAACTGTAATCCTCGGGAAGTCCTGCTATCTATTTCGGAGTAGGCTTTCTTGTGTACAATATTTGCTATGGTGAGAGAAAACCAAGCTTTGCTGGAGACACATTGTTGGTGACATGGGCTTCCGTCAACATACATCATCTCAACTAAGCTTGGTCTAGGTCTTCTAGTAGCTTCCATTAGTTGCAGGTATGCCTTCTTGTTTGAAGTTTATCAATTGGGTCCCGAATAAGTAGGTCCCAAAATTGGAGCCTGGTACTGTTAGAATATGGAAAAGTCAAGTATTCCAAGAGAGTGTTTGCTTTGTTGAAGAAATAGTACTGAAAGTATGGCAGCTATTTGTTTTGACAGTGAATTCTTCTTTACTAGGTCTAATAGCCCAATTGGCCACATTTTCCACATGCGGAAGTGTTACAGTGACTGATCTTTACCAGCTTACTCTGCAAGTAGGCTAGCATCTCTCGTGCCCGTGCATTTTTGAGCTTCTTCGATTTCTTGTGGGCTCAATGATAAAAGTGTCTTATTTACCCAAAAAAATGATAAAAGTGTTTTAGAGCCATTAAAATATCATTGTGGTTAAGTTGATGGAACCTAAACTCAATGGTTTGGTTTGTCTGAGGTGACCCTGGATATAACTCATTTAGAAGGAAAGGGAACAATAAGGTGGCGGAACCCCTATTTGAGACATAATTTTTAAACATAAGCATTGATCTCATAAACTCATTGGAAATATGCTCTATCCCTATCCGTTCTGCTCTTGCAGAGAAAACAAATATATTTGCTTCTACATTCATTATTGGATTCTTGGAATCATCTTATAATGTCGTGGGCCTTAAATATTCTTAAGGATAGTAGGCCAATATCCCATGGTGAACTTCTTCACCAATAATAAAAATAATAAAATTGCCACGTGACAGTTGTTGATATCCAAAATTAGTATTTTGTTCTATTCTTCCTCCACTTAAATTCTTGGCTCTTGGCATTTTCAAATCATTGAGTCCCTAATATTTCATCAGGAATTTTAATCTTTTCTCAGGGCAATCGGCAGTCACTTGCAGACAGATTTGATTACGTCATGTATGGGAAGCTTTATAGAATTGCAGATAGCTCAGGACGTGGAACTAAAGCGTATGTACAATCACTTTTCATGCATTAAGTGATAATAAATCACTATATTTGCTGTTGTTTTAACTGTTTAGTTGATCCAAGTGTGTGTAGTCCGGGCATCTAATTTGGACTGTTCATGGGGTTTGGAGGGTTCAAACCATGTGGTTCTTGCAATTATTGTGGATATTGTTGTTTGAAGTGTGTGTAAGCACAATTCCGCCAGAATTTTGGTGAGGCTTACTTATAGTGCCTTTAGTGCCAGAGGTTGAAGCACCATAGTCAGTTGTAGCATAAGCGGCAAGTAGTTTTATTTGTTCCGAGTTTGTTTTGGGCTCTCTCTTTGACTGAAGGTACAGGAAGTGTATGTGAGTTAAATGATACAAAACAATGACGGTTCCAAATAATTTTGCTCTAGATAAAATTGATTAGAGTTAGTCTACTTTTGTAAGCCTTTACAGGAGGTTCTGCTTTTGCATTCAGGGAGATGTACGTTTCGTTTGGTGGGCTTCTGATGATGCTAAAGGGGGATCCATCTCATTGCAACAAGTTTGAACTTGATCAGAGGCTGTATATCCTCATGAGGAAGGTGTGAAGCTCCCTTTTAAGATCTTAATGTTAACTTTGTACCCCTTTCTTCTATGTAAGCTTCCTCTTGACTCGTCAAACTCCTCATCGGGTAATTTGATATATGATGATACACCTAATAGCTTTCAGTTTGCGATCGAGAATTTGTGGTAAAAACGTACGTTTTTTTTTCCTGTTCAAGCAATAGATGTGGTGCAAATTAAGATGCCGGGCCTTGTTAATGCTTATTATCCTTAGTCTTCTAAGTTCCATGAAGTTCCGCCCAAATGCTAGCCCTCCCAAGTTCCATACCGCTGTTGAGATTCCAATGAAATGTCTCTCTCTTGCGGGAAGAGAGATCCGTGTTACTGATGCCATTATCATCAGTTTATTTTCCTCTTCTGTATCCAGGTTTAACTCAGATTATTTGTGAAAAATAAGCTTTAGACATAATATTATACCTAGAGGGGTGAATAGGTATTTAAAAAATAATCAATCTATTTTCTGTTCACAGTAAATTATCACAATAATCTTTAAACAACTGAAAATATGAAATCTGTAAAATGTTAAAGCTACAGCAATTTTACAGTAACTATAGTAACAAGGCTATAACAATTTTACAGCAATTATAATATCAGCAAATTTCCAGTAACTTAAATGCTAATAGTGAAATCTTTATCTCAGCAATTGATTAATTAAGATTTTAGATCTTTGAGATACTAATCAAGATAAAGAACAATACATACAAAATTACAGGAACAACATATGCAAAATCAACAAGCAATCAAGATAAATAAGATATTGAGATTTTGGTTACGAAGTAAAAATTTAGTGAGGTAAACTTCCTCAAAAGACAAAAACACTCCGAGTGTAGGTGACTCCAATCACTCTACTAAGAATATTCAGACTTTACAAGATGGTGATATAAGTAAAAATTTATTCACTTGAAAATCTCCTACTCTTCAAAACAACCCAATAATCCTTCTTGGGTTGGTGCCCAACATACATGTGACAACCAGCAACTTCGGTCTTGTTCTTCAGTAGACACTGATGTACTCGTCAGCTCTTTTTTTTTTTCTTCTTCTGAAAACTTCAGCAGCAACCTTTCTTAAGAAACCATTAAGAACTTCGAATCTTGATGATTTTATCTTTGTAGAAACCAAGTAGGAAAGGAAAATACTTTATCTCCTACTTCAATAATCTTCCACCAGAGGAAAGAAATGAATCTCTCATACTCAGATATACGAACAAATCGTCTTTGACATGGAGAGAGAAAAACATAGGATATTAGAGAGGTAAGTATATTCAATAATTCGTCTAAAATGGCTTAAGAATAGGTTAATATATTGCTTAGGTAGGGATAGGAAGTTAAAGCGAAATATATAGGAGGTTTGGGTAAGATTCTAAGTCTTTAAAACAAATTTTGTTAAAAGTTCATTAGGCTCACCACAGGCTGACCATACTAACAAAAAATCCTTCAGAATACTCTGCAACACACTCCAAACCTTCCAAATCCTCAAGATACCTTTCTAGAAGCTTCTTCCAAATTCTTCAAGTCTCGAGATCTTTCTTAGCCAGTCAAGTTGCTTTAACATTCTAAAATGAAAATACAGTTTTGCCTGTAGGAATAATGCCAAAACATTCCCAATTTGCTTAGCAGGTCCTTGTAAAATAAAATTAATTGCATGAAATTCGACTTGGGGCTCATGCAATTGCTACTTATAATGTTGTGGACTAAAATGAAGGTAAATATAATGATCATTTCGTCCAGTTTTTCTTCCACGGGATGGATATTAATATATCTCGAGGTCCATTTCCCCAACAGTAAAGATAGATGCCACTTGCGACTGGAGAGAAACCTTTTTCTCGCCACTATTTTCGTTTCTTTGAGTAAAGAGAAAATTTTTCAGGTATTCATTTACGGGCATTGAGTTTGGATGGACTTAATTTAATATATGCACGAATTAAGTTTAACACTACAATCAATTCAGGTATCTATTCACGTGCATTGAATTTAGATGGATTTAGTTTAATATCTACATGAATTGAGTTTAACACTACAACTCTAGCACAGGGGTTTAGGTCAACACTTATATGAGTGGTAGTTTGACCTCCTGTACTTTTAACCTATACTATCATGTCTCACTGCCACTTGAGCTTTTAGGTGAGTTTCTCTCTCCAAACTTTTCTTTTTCTAACGAAACCTACATTTTCTTTTTCCATGGAAGGATAAATAATTGCATAGGAAAAAAATGCTGGAGGTTCCGATATAAAGATTATGTTTGGTTTGATTTTAGGATCGGTGAAAAATTTGTTAAAAATTATTAATATTTGTAAAAAATTGTTGTAGTCTGTAAAAAGTTGTTGGAGTTCCTGAAGTTTTTTTTGAATATTTTTTAAAGAATCAGCCAAACATAACTAATGCTTTTCTAGAAATTAAATTATGCATCAGAAGAAAGACAAAAAGAATCATGCAGATTTTTTTAATTTTAAAATAAATTTCGTGCGGATTATTAAGTACCGTTGACCGAGGGATGTACATATTTCAAAAAAGCAAGATCAGTGCACACCCAAATTAACGGTAATTAGAAGTTAATTCTACACTCGTAAATGAAATATTCACACCAGCACCTTTTCTTGACGGAGTCGGATCGGGTATCAATCCGGTTCATTGGGTTCAATTTTCACGGCTCAAATATCCCGAATTTTACATTCATGGTTGTGGACAAGCTTTATGGGACCCTCCTCGCCCTACTCCTGGGGAAAGGAAAAATATGCATACAGAAAAAGAGCGAACCCCGTATCCGGCCCGTTCCATCCGTTTCGAAACGACCGAAAATCATTAACCTGTACTGGGACTCGGGGGTATCAGGAATTTTCACAAAATTGGAATTTTACATTCATGGTTGTGGACAAGCTATGATACTCCTCGCCCTACTCCAAAACGGAAAAGGAAAAATAAAAGAACAGAAAAGAGCGAACTTTAAATGACCCGTATCCGGCCCGTTCCTTCCGGGTTTCGAAACGACCGAAAACAAAACCATTCACTGGTGACTGGGGGAAGGCGATTGCGATATCTTCTTCTTCTTTTTGTATTGCTCTATCTTCCAATTTTTGGAACCATTCTGTTTTTCTGCAACAATTGTACTGATTTCACCGGTAGATATGGC
The DNA here is from genome assembly GCA_003952965.2 of Morella rubra. Lineage (NCBI taxonomy): Eukaryota > Viridiplantae > Streptophyta > Magnoliopsida > Fagales > Myricaceae > Morella > Morella rubra. Next base: position 15,512,477 of record CM025851.1, on the reverse strand, counting down.
CACGAAAGCGCAGATATTTACAGGATTAACCCTGGCCTCCACGCCTGCTTCTTCTTTCCAGCCCTCTTCTTCAAGCTCCCACAGTCTATGCATGGTCAGGAAGCCCCTCACGACGTCGTTTTTCGGTCGTGTAGGTATGTGCCTTCTGCTAATATCATTCCGGCGATTGGTGGGTAGTGCTTATATTTTCTATTTAGCTTCTTTTTTGCTTTTTATCTGGCTTTCAACCTACACTCTGGTTGGTTGCTTCTAACAGAAAGGAAAAGAGTATAAAGGAAAATTTAAGCCTCATTTTATCCGAATGTTTGTATAAGATTTAGAAAAGTGGCGCTTTTTGTTTCTTGTTGGGTCTCGGATTATGGAAAGGATGCTATATAAGACAAATGAGTGCTCTTTCTCTCTCTGTGTATAGTGGCTGAGGCAATTTGATATGTAGTTCTCTATTGATTTGCTTATTGTTAGCATAAGTTCACGGGTAATATTTAGTTCTACAATTAGCATCTATACTGGAATTACGTTAAAGGAGGTAACTGTCCGAGATATAGTATCAAGCTAATTGCATCTGTGGGAACAACATCCATATTGAAGAGACTGTTCGGAGAAAAAGGAGCATAAAGATGAAATTGTATAGGCATCCTTGTTTGAGGGAATCATGCAAGAATAATAGCTAATGACACCTTAATTTTCTGTGGGGCGGAGGTGAATCAGTTTCGTCATCTCCGATGCTTATTGCTTTGCTTTGAAGTGGTTTCGGGGTTGAAAGTTAACCTCTCAAAAACTGAGGTCATTCCTGTTGGGGGTGTGGGCAATGTTCAGGAGTTGGCTGCTATTCTGGGGTGCAGGGTGTCGTCGTTGCCTACCACCTATCTTGGGTTACCATTGGGTGCGCGTTTTAAGTGTAGGCATATTTGGGATGCCATTATTGAGAGAACTGAACGTAGGTTAGCAGGATGGAAACGTGGTTATCTTTCTAAGGGAGGTAGACTCACATTGATCAAGTCTACACTCTCTAGCCTCCCAACCTATTTTCTCTCTCTCTTTCCTATTCCTTTGGGGGTTGCCAACAGGTTGGAAAAGATCCAATGGACTTTTTTGTGGGGAGGTGATGGAGTTGCGAACAAGTTTCCTCTTGTTAGATGGGAGAAGGTTTGTACTCCGATGAGCAATGGAGGGCTGGGTATTAGGAGACTCCATTTGTTCAACAGAGCTTTATTGGGCAAGTGGTTGTGGCGTTTTGCCTTGGAGAGGGATAGTTTGTGGCGGGATGTTATTGTGAATAAGTATGGTTGTGTTTCGGGAGGTTGGCGAACCAATGAGATCCATGGTCTATGGAAGCACATTAGCAATGGCTGGCCCTTCTTTTGTGGGCACATTCGTTTCTTGGTGGGTTGTGGTCTTAGTGTGAGGTTTTGGCATGATCTTTGGTGTGGAGATAGGCCTTTGAAGTTGGCATTCCCTCATTTGTTCTCTCTTGCTAGGCATAAGGAAGTGATGGTTGCGGATTGTTTGGAGCACGGGGTGTGGAATTTTCAGTTCACTCGAACCGCCAATGATTGGGAGATTGAAGACTTTTCTGCTTTCTATTCTCTGTTGTACTCTTTGAACCTTAGGAGAAGGAATGACGACAAAATACTTTGGCAGGGTGCTAAGAATGGGGTCTTTTCGGTTAAGTCGTTGTACGGGCTCTTTGTTGAGGGTTCGGGCGAGGTTTTTCCGTGGAGGCAGATCTGGAAGCCTGCTGTCCCACCTCGTGTTTCGTTCTTTGTGTGGGAAGCGGTTCATGGGAAGGTCTTAACCATTGACAATTTACGAAGAAGGGGTTTCTGCTTAGCTAATTCGTGTTTTCTTTGTAAGCAAGCAGGGGAGTCTGTGGATCATGTGCTTCTCCACTGCTTGGTTGCCAGAGAGTTGTGGGAGCATGTTATTGGTCTTGTCAACTATCCTTGGGTGATGCCTATGAGGATGGGTGGGGTGTTGAAGTGTTGGAAGAGGAAGTTCCACAATCCTTTGGCGTTGGCTGCGTGGAATATGATTCCTTTGTGCATTTGGTGGAGCTTATGGAGGGAAAGGAACGGAAGATGCTTTGAAGACTTGGGGCTGTCCTTAGTTTGGTTGAAAGGAAAAATGTTGCAGACTTTGTTTTTGTGGGCTAATGGGGTGCTGGGTTCCCCTTTTGTCTACTTCAGTGACTTTATTAGTTTCCTTGCTTGCTTATTGTAGTCGGTTCAGTACAGCCTTTGTACTGCTCCGTTTTCTTTTTCTTTCAATAAAACGTTCCTTACTTATCAAAAAAAAAAAATAAGCAAGTGATGAAATTTCTTGCTCTTGACTCCATTATCTTGTTGAAGCTATCAAGCGTAGGAAATATGGTATACAGTGATTTTTTTATTGATAATCTAGATGGTATTGAAACGAGTTTGATGTGCATTTGTTAGCTCCAGTTGATTCAAACGCAAACATGTTTTGACAAACATTTTTTGGAAACATGTGAAACTGGGTTATTCAACAACTTTTCCAAATTGAAGTTTCTTAGACTACTCCTTGGACCAAAAGATGTTCCTCTAGGATATCAATTGAGCCATATAGAGGGAGACGACCACATTTGAAGAGTTGCAACTTGCACGTGCTGAATACTAGGAAAGGAGTTCTCCCAAGTAAAGTTGTCTCTCGCACTAATCCACAAACAGAACAACTTCCTCAAGCAGAGATTGACTTAGGATAATGCCATAGACAGGGAGATGACTACATTTGAAGAGTTGCATGTGCTGAACATCTGGAAGGAAATCTGATAGTTCTTTTAGTAACTACATTTGATCTTCGATCTTATTAAGGATCTTTTTTGATAAAATAAAGACATTTTTAGCAACCTGTTTAATTAATTTGTGGGTGCATCTCTACGTAGACGTTACTAATACAGCCAAAGGAAGAAGAAGTCCTTGTGTTTTGTGCTTTTTTATTTGTTAGAACTTTCTAATTGGAATGGGATTTCTCAGATGGTTAGTTTGCTGCAGTTCTATTCCTATCATGAGTTAGAGGCACCAAAATCACACAACTATGAGTTAATTACAGTTTCTCCTCCTGAACTATCACCCTGTTCCCACTTACACTTATAAACTCTGACTCGGTACAACTATGGCTCCAATTTGCAATTCGGTGTCGGTTATCCCCTTCCGCAAGAAAACTGGCATCAGGTGGCATATAAATACATAGAAAAATACCAAAATGCTCTTAATACTAGATGTGGAATTAGCTTAAATGTTTAAGGCTGTTTTGTATACATTTGCATCTGTTGGTTCTGTGGAGGGAGTAAATGATACTGAAATTTCAAATTAGGTTTGAGATACTTTGAGTCAAAGTTGATCAGTGTAAGTGTGAGAATAGATGGTTGTTCATGGGTGAAAATAATAATTGACCCAAAATAAAATTACTTAATTTGAGTACTTTGATTGGCTCCCAGCCAGAATTATGAACAGTCTCACTCTCTGATATTCTTTTTTCTATCGGTCCATGTGCAATGTCACTTGTATGGCCTACTTAAGCAATTACATAGGAAAATTTATTTGCTCGCAGTAAAAGTTTCGGGGCTAAGGATTTCCACTTCCAACCAATCCCGTAGTAGACAAAGGGGAGGTGCTCTTGCTGCTGGTATGAACCTTTTTGACCGGTTTGCTAGAGTTGTTAAGGTGAGATTTCAGTAATTATTCACTTGTGTTCATGTAACATTCATTATGGTATGCTTGTCATGAGGCTACTAACAGCTATTGTTATATCATAAATCTAATAAGATTTAACTCTATCCAAAGTGCAGTCATATGCGAATGCAATTGTAAGTTCCTTTGAAGATCCAGAGAAAATTCTAGAGCAAACAGTGCTTGAAATGAATGATGACTTGACAAAGATGCGTCAGGCCACAGCACAAGTAAGAATAAACCATTCTTCCCCCTGTTCTTTACATATGTTTTAGTCTCACTAATAATATGGGGCATATTAAGCTCTCGATAGACTTAGATATCTGGTAATTCCTCTATGCTTACCCGTTCAACATGTACCTGCCCTTTCCCCTTCCCATGTTTGATGTTAAAAATCAGTGCACCTTTTTTTGTTTGGGTGATAAGGTCTTGGCATCGCAAAAGCAGTTGGAAAACAAGTATAAGGCTGCAGAAAAAGCTTCTGAAGAGTGGTAATATATGGGTGTATTTAGTATTTTGATTCACCAGTTGTGGTGGTAATGTATGCTACTCTATGTGTTATGTTAATGTAGGTACCGTAAGGCACAATTTGCTCTTCAGAAAGGAGAAGAGGATCTTGCACGGGAAGCTCTAAAGAGGCGTAAATCTTATGCAGTAAGTTATCATGTTCCTAAAAGAGTTTAAGCTAGGAGTCCAAGTTTGTTATTCTGGAATTGTAGTTGCTCAATTTGAAAGCTAAAATGTTAGAAATGGAGTAGTTGTTGATTCATTATTCGAATTGTCTATTGATCATTTTTTTTCTTAGGTTTCTGTTCTTGAAAAATTGTTCAATTTGTTTTCACTACACAAACATGGATTGCATAGCTCTGGCCTATGCATTAAAGGTAGTTGAGCTCCTCATCTTTGCAAAGGGAATTTAAAAAAGATAAAGAAAGATTGTGGAAAGATTGTGTTTAGGTAATTTTATTAGAAGGGTAAGATTCCAATTTCCAGAATATGGGTTTTCAATTAAAGATGATCATTGGAATGCTTGTTTGGAATGTGGGTCACTAAGTCAACTTGAAGCGGGAGGGCAAATTAGAAGCCCAGATTTATGTTCTAGGGTTCAACAAAATTTCATGATGAATTTGTCTCTGTTAATTTTTCACGATTCTTCAGTCTACCTCAATTGCTGGCACACATGTATCTTGAAAAAGGTTAACGAATAGAAGAATTCTGGCCAAATGTTGCAAGTAGACTGAGTAGCTGAATCAATATTGGTTAGGTTCCATTAGGTATTGCGATTATAAATGTGTGGAAAATAATTGGATACAGTAAGGGAATTATGAGATGTAGAATAACTTTTATTTACTGCCAATTTGCTGGTGCAAGAGGGTATAACTGAAAAAGTTGAACATCTAGGGATGTCTAGAAATCTAGACCATAATAATGCAGTATTCAAAAGGCTATCTTTAATATTTTAACGGACCTATCTTGACCCGAAGGAACCCTGTAGACTTGCTAACTGTTGTGATGATAATTATGTGTACAATGTTCTGCAGGATAATGCTAATGCTTTGAAAGCTCAACTTGATCAGCAGAAAACTGTCGTTGAGAATCTTGTCTCTAATACACGGGTATGTTAATACCTACATTCTCATTCATGATTCATATCCTCATAGGGCTATTTGAATAGATTGTAGTGCTTGAAATACTATTGTCATTGAAGAGTGTACTGTTATTGTTTTGGTACTTGGAGGTTACAATATAAATCACGTAATAGCATGTGAAGAATCCATGTTTTATTTTGAGGGGTTAAGAGTTGAAGCAGAAGGAGTAGTCTCCATATTATAATTTGTTAAGCAGAGAGAACATTTTACATGGATCTTCCTCTTGTTAGTGCTGGTTTTTTTTTGTCAAGCTTCATATTATTGGTTATAGGCACAAGGAGATTCTACTTATAGAAGGGAGAAAAAGCTATAATGGGAACCATGAAGACCTACGGAGAGAATCTATGATTGTTTTGTAACAGATTCTAAATTAGATAGTCATAATTTGAACTTTACATGAAAACAAGAAGCTGAGCAGAACCAACACAATTACTTCTGTTCGTTTTCTATTCCTGTGAAAACCCAGCCAAAAGGTTGATTGAGATCCTTTTTATTTGGTTTTCAGAGACTGGCAGATGAACTTTGCCATATGCTGGCTGTATTTGCTTCTTTAGTTATTCTGACCCTTTAGCACTCAACTTAGTGTAATTAGTATGCATCAAGGAATTTAATGGTTGTGTTCCTTCTATAAATATTGTTTTGTGTAGCTCTTGGAGAGTAAGATACAGGAAGCAAGATCCAAGAAGGATACTTTGAAAGCACGTGCTCAGTCTGCAAAGTTTGTCTTCACCTCCTTAACCGATCGCTATGTTCTTTTATCTATTTAGTGCCTTCTATTGCCTGTAATGGCCACTTTGGTGTTCAGGACCGCAAGCAAAGTAAGCGAGATGTTGGGGAATGTCAATACAAGTAATGCTCTTTCAGCTTTTGAAAAGATGGAAGAGAAAGGTGAGGCATTTAGATGGTTGGAATCACTCACAAAATCCAGAGTACCTAGTTTGGAGAAAAGGCTATAATCCCTGGCTTCTCTGTGTTTCACCCTCCTCTCCCTCCTGCTTTTCTGGGGTGTTTGTAGACAGTTGGTTTTCTATGTAAAAAAGGCCTCTTGGTTCAGACATTTTAATACTCTTGTGATGGCTCCACTGGATGAAGAGCAGATGCAGTTGATTTTGTGAAACTTGAAGAGAACATAACAGGGAGTGCCGTAGGGGGGGGGGGGGGGGAGAGGTGTTTTCATGAAGTCCTTCAAGGGGAGAGAATAAACTGTTTTCCCCCACTATTCTTCTCTTTCTTGGTTGTGCATTTACCTGGAGTGAGCGAAAATTAGCCAAATTGCATTATTTGTTTATCTTGGTTGGCATCCCATAAGTACATGCCATGGTGCTAAAATTTGAGATGCAAAGATTTACCATCCGACTCAGGCGTATCCTATAAGAACACTCCACGGAAAGTGTGTCCAAGCGGCACCATATTAAGCACCTTTTATATATATGCCATTACACATTTTGAGAGTTCTTCCTTGTCTTTCTCCCATAATACAGGTCCCTCTTTCCAAGATCTTAATTCTGCTACCACGTTGGTCTGTGAACAATCAGTCTTTGTATATTATACTGATTTTCTTGATTGGTTTTTGGTCTTGATAGTTATGGCAATGGAATCCCAAGCTGAAGCTCTTGGTCAATTAACTACTGATGATCTTGATGGAAAGGTAGTCATCATTTCCTTTTCTACCGTTCAACATCTCATGCATTTAGATCAGTGATAATCTGAGTGAGAAACACTAGAGTAAGTCCTAGAAACTATTTGGTAGTTGTTATTTTTCAGGTCCTTTAGGAACTTCATTCTGGAAATCAGTGTGAAAAAATCTCGACACTCGACATGGAATTCCAAGAGGATGTGTATATAGTAGCATATAGATATGGATGCATGTTGTATTAAATCTGAAGTTTAAGGTGGCTCTTTGAGTTCGAAGTTCAGATGCTAGTCATTTTGGAGTTCCAATAGTGTATGGAGCTGTTCCATAGTGTGGTTTCTTAAGCTTATTACGCTGATACAAAGTTTCACTAAATCATTTGAGTGAAATACGCTGGATTTGTGCTATTGAAACTCCTCACTGCTGGATATCTTTGAAATTATTTTGAGTGAACTCCTCTGCATTTGTGCTATTGAAACTCTCACTGTGGGAATAGTACATTAGTGTTGTTGGAATAGTAAATTAGGAAATGAAAGGGAAAAAGGATAAATGTAATAGAGTATTCCTATTGTGGGTATTCTAGTAAATCTGTTATCCTTTCCCAGTATATAATGAAATTGTGTGAGAGGCAGAATTAACTTTTCTCCTCTTGTTTTGCAAACTCTAATTATTGCTCGCAATGTGTCATAATATCTGAGAGCCATGCTATGGCATGATACATCATAGATGCACTATTTTTGATGCCGTTGAGTATCGTGGAAGGAGTCACAGAGAGATGCGACTAGTTATCATGCCTTGACCCAAGAGTGGAGGTCCACTCGGCTTCAGGAGGCCTGAATTGTAAGTCTCCATAACTTGGTAATATGGAGAAGAGGGCTCACCAGTGGTCTGCTTTGATAGTATAGCATTGATTTGTGTATTTAAGTGAAAGAATATGGATTCAGAAAAACGAAGAAGAGAGAATATGGCTATCATCAAGCTTGGGCTAATTGAGCAGTATGTGCAATGTGGATGGCTTTTTAATACAGTTGGGCCAGTGATGTGAATGCCTCGAGGTTGACTGGCATGTATTTTTTTGTCCATACAAGTACTAGGACTAATGCTGGTTTAATGGGAGTACTGCCCTGGTCTTGTCCTGCTCAGAGAGCTTAGAGCTACCTCAGTTGATATCTTTTGTTCTAAATTATTTGAGTCACCTCTTTTTTGCACTTTTGATTTTTGGATCCCCATGAAGGGATAGTGAGTTTGTTTTGACAAATCGTCTCAGATACACATACATAGCTGAGTTAGATGTCCTGACAGTACAATTACCATGCTTTCCAGTTCTTACATTGGCACCTTTAGATATAGATGAGAGGTAGGTGAAGGTAGCTTGCTTCTCTTCTCCTAGGCTACCTACATGTTATTCTCAAAGAAAAGTCAGTAAGTGATTCTTGGCTTAATAGAGGTACCCGCTGCTGGCACTTCATTTTATGAAAAGCGAACATTCTTTCACTGAGTTGAATAGCTTTCCCATGTAGACGTGTGTGTAAGCGTGCATATGGACATGTGGATATACAGTATTGATGTCAAACATCGTTAACATATGGGTTGGCCTCACAAGGTAGATAGGAAGCCCAAACTGGGAAAGTGGCCTTGAAGAAGGGCATGAGTAGAATGTGTACTAGCCATCCACCATGCGTTGATGGCTCTCTGATCGTCTCTGAATTTTATGGATGAGATGATTGAGATGCATTTATTCATCTGAAATCAAGAGCAAATGGGGAAATACTAGAAGAGAGAGGAGACAGAAAAGAGAAACTGAAAATAGTTAGTGGCATCTTCAACGAAAATCATGGCTGAAAGTTACTCTTACACACTGAATCACTTTTGCATTTGAAAGTAAGGGAGGGTTAATGTGGTATTTGGTATGATAGAGACCAAGAGAGATCAATTGAAAACATTTCTCTTTTAATAGTTTAGTAGTATCGATAAGTTCTAGAGCTGGTGTTACTGTTTTTTTACATATGCACTTTATGGTGTGAAAGAGATGATTGGTAAGGAGTTAAACAGGGACATGGCTCTAAACAGGGTCCTGGTGGCGTAAATGGATTTATGTAGCTGGCCACAAATGGTCTGGGATGTGGTTTAGAGTGTTGAGTACAACCTATTACTATGAGTAACCTTGCCTTTCACTTGATATCATTATCTTCATTATGAAACAGTTTTTTGTTACACATTTATCTGTTTAGTTTCTTTGTATAGGCCTCTTGATCTTTCAAGTCAATCATCCGACATGTGGTTAACTGTAATGCACGATAATTACACTGCTAAATGTTTATGCTTCCCGTGTCTTGCCGAGGATTGTAGGGATTGGGTCTTATGTAATGGTTCTTTTTCTGAACTCATTCTTATCTATTTTACACTCGATATTTGCATTGCAGTTTGCATTATTAGAGGGCTCGTCAGTTGATGATGATCTAGCAAACCTGAAAAAGGAATTGTCTGGTAGCTCAAAGGTATGCCTTGTTGTTCCTGGTTTATGTGAAAGCTCAATTTTTCTGTGACTCAACAGGTTCCAGATTACCGTAGCTTAAGATCTGTTGAAGTTTGTTGCTGCTCATTTCACTTTGTCGAAAGCTTTCAATTTTCTACTTAATTGTTTTTTCATTTTCCTGTCTGTTGCCGAGAAACTGGAGGAAGACAGCAGATTCATTATTTTGTTGTCAAAATGCCCATCTTTCTTTTTCATTTTCCGTCTTCTCAAAGGCCCGGGTTTTTCTTCTTTTCCCAGCAGAAGGGAGAGCTACCACCTGGAAGAACTGTTGCTGCTAGCGCAAACAAGCCATATCCATACCGAGATGCTGAAATCGAAATGGAGCTTAATGAACTGAGGCAAAAGGCAAAGGAGTTCTAGACTTTCTACTTGGGCCATCTTAAATTTCTTCTTTCTAGCTCAGCGTTGGTTTCGTTTTGCCAACAGAGTTAACCTTGTACAGCTAAAGGCCAAACAGGTTAAACCTTGTATAGCTGAAAGGCCAAGCTTAAACCAAAGTTTATGCAACGAACAGAGCTGCCTTCCTTAAAACACCATTCTCGAATTCTAAATGTAGGCTTATTTTACCATTATCTGCAGCAGCAACCCGCGTTGCTGGATTACTTTAGCCATAGGCTATTAATGTACATTTCGAATGTTTCTGAGAATTTGCTCGGTCTTTCTTGTGTGTTATATTCAAAAGGGAACAAAAATGCGACGGTGGGACCTGCAACTCACCGAGTAAAAGGGTATGGTGGGTCGCGTCGAGGATGGCTGCACGCGGTAGGTGATTGTGCAAGTCTCCCCCAGCCTGCCCTTTTCTGGGGGAGCTAATTTCAGTAAACAAATGCCTGTTCCCATGTGAACAAAGTATTGGGGAGCTTACGGAGCTGTAAATACCAACAGTCGAAGATGTTTGAATGTCCAAAAAGCAAAAGGACATTAATTATGATCGGTAATAAAAGTCGAGCACGAAGCATCATCCGGCTGCTTCCGTTGAACAAATTTCCCAAATATTTTTTGGCACTGTCCATTCAAAAGCAAGAGCAAGAACGAGTCCATTCAAAATTTCCTACCTCTGGACTTATTAGCTATTCACTCGATACCAATTTTCAGTTTTACACTTCCGTGATGCATATTTTCTTTTCTTTTTTCAAATTTTGAATATATGTAAGTTTGTCCTCTCTAAATTGGCTTATAGAGTAATCACATGGGTTCCAAAATACTCATTTTACAAAAGTACTAAAAAATTGTTTAGACCAAACCAAAATATTTGGTTAAATATTTCGTAAAAGTTTGTTAATTTTAAAAATATTTTTGAATCCAAACATGATTTTTTTTCACACAAAAAATATTTTAATCTTCAATAAAAATTTTCTATCTAATTATTGATCTCAATTTTTGTAAAAAAACAATATAAAAACTTATCCCACGGAAATCTTCTTTCCAAACATTCTCAAAGGGAATAAAATTTTTAAAAAAATTTCTTTCCAAATATCATTTCTATAGATCCATCATTCTCACAAACACCTTAAAAGAATATATCTCAAATTTTTTTCTTAATTATTAAAAAAAACGTTTCCAGGACTAAACTATAGCCTTTAAGATCCCAAAGCCGTTTTTCCGGCCTGCTCAATAGTTCCTCCGAAGAAAACATCTCATTTTCTAGCACACTCCAAATTCAAAAACAAAGAAAAGTATCTCATTTTATAGCAAGAGTCCATTCAAAAACAAAGAAACAAGACTACAGACCGGCTCACTTCAAATTTCCCGAATTCTGGGGCTGAATTTTAACACGTTAAACAAGATCAAATTGAAGTTTTACACCGTCCAGCTCTGTGTGTGAGTCTGTGAGATGACCAGGATTAGTGCCCTGCTCGGCAACTCCTATTTGACTTTGTGGCAGGAGCATTAATTATCCATTCTTTTTTTTTAATATATTGCACTATGTTGAACTTTATAGGCGTTGACACATTCAGACAGGCGAGCCAGTCCATGTATCCCCGTTGCCCTAACCCAGCAAAATCAAGCCCCCAGCCCCAGGTCCATATTTCAGTTTCCATGTGGACGACTTTTTCAATATTCAAAAACCTCCTTCCTTGGTCAACAGGCCCACAAAACCCACAGTTCAGAAAGAGGCGCACAAAACTCTGGCACTATAAATACGGCCTTCACCTTCTCATGCTTCACCATTCACATCCACAAGTACACGTAATACTATCGAAATTTGAAAGCTTACATATATACATTGCAGCAACTTAGGCGTACGTCTGTGATGATGAATTTCAGAAAGTCGAGCACCCTCCTGATCATCCTTCTCATTTCTGTGGTCATCTTGAGCCATGGTGGGGTTGAAGCAACTAGAGTGTTATCCGACGATTTCGCTAGCGCTAATCACCTCCAGAAATATTCGTCTATCTACAAGGAGGCGAAGCACACCATGGCGTATTGGCTCGAACGGTTGCCGTCCGGACCGAGTCCTAGAGGCGCCGGTCACTAGATCGTTCAAACAATGAAAGATCTTATACCAATACACTGTCATTCAAACACAAGACGAGTAGTCTAGACGACTAGTACTGTTTTTCTTTTCTGTAGGCAGATATATATATAATATATATATATATATATATATATATACAGCAGCTTTTGCTATATGTAATTACATCAAATAAATGGAAAATGAAATTCATTGATTAAGTTGATTATGATGCTAGTTTCATTGTCTTGTTTTGTATATATGCACGCAAGGTCGACAGGTCATGTAATATAACTTCAAATCCAATCTGTCGTGTCGTTGCGCGCAGTCGATCGGATCCTTCATTACAACTCGGCCATAAATGAACATGGAAGGATCTTAAATGATAAATGAATCTATCCAAATTGAAAGAAAGGTGACAATATATATGTATTCTTCAATTTTCTTTAGCTAACTCTGATCTGCATATCTTTATTTTTTTGTTTATGTTTTTGGGTTAGGGGAACCTCGCGTTACTTTAATTTGAAACCCAACCCACCATCTTTTTCATTAATCTTGACTTGTTTAAAATAAGCTAGAAATAGTCGTTCCACCTAAAAGTTTAAGTTATCTCACTCTGCCAAAAAATATCAATTTGACGCCGAACGGAGTTTGATGTCATGCGTAAGTTCTGCATGTCATTAGTATAAGCATGAAAGTAATCGTTTTTGCAAGGTAAAACCAAGAAGTTCTTTTTATTCATATATTTGTCACTCTCCCTCAATGTTTGGTGTCCAATGTTTAGCAACAGAGTTAAAGGAGTATAGCCACGTACGTAGGCTCTAATTATCTTTCTCTCTCAGTAGTCAGTATAGCTAAGACGTTAGACTACACCAAGCGCCTAACGCACTATTACGACCTGAGCTAAAGTTCAAAGAAACATCAAAACATATCTTGATCGGTCGTCATCCCCACCGACTCATTAATTTACTGCCCAAGCCCAACGACAAGGCACTCTCCGGTCCTCTCCCGTCCCCTCTCTCTCTCTCTCTCTCTCTCTCCCTCCCTCTCACAGTCTTGTCTGTATGTTACCAATTATGTGCCTTTGTCAAATTGTTTCTATAAGGCGTACCCGGAAAAAGAGAAAAAAAGGCAGTATGAATATGCGACTCGTGTCTTCAATGGAAAATAACAAACTATGTATGGCGAATGGTCACGAAGAAGAAAGAAAACGGAGGGTTGAAGGAACCTATGAGAATAAATATGGAAAAAATAATACATTAAATATTTGCTTTTTCGGGAAATGTGATCTTTTAACTTTATGAAATTCTTTAGGACGCACACAACGCCATAGCTTGATATTTAGAAAGATGTAATTTCAATTTTGTACCACCTGTATTCATTCAGAGGTGGACGCGAGTTCGAATCATATTACTTGTAAGTAAATCCTTGATTAAAATATTAATATTTAGACTATAAATCAGTTCAAGTGTCTCACGTTTGACCGTTGCGCTCCTAACTCGATTACTACATATTTTAAACTGAGTCAAGTCTAGTCGAGCCTAATATATAAAAATGTAGTGTAATTGATTTCTCTAATTACCCAGATGAAATTTTGTGTTTGTCAAAAAGCGCAAATATTTTATTTTGCGTATCTCGAGGCAAACTTTTGATTTTATTAAAGTCTAAGAAATTATATGGTTTCTAGATATTTTTGGCGCCATAGATTTGTTGATTAAAAAAGGTTCATAATTTTTTAGCATCGGTGATCCCTTGGCTCCGATGCCTCTACCTACCATTAGGAGCTGATCAGCAATTGAGGTTCTGGAGATGAAAATCTCTGCTATCCTCTGTACGTGGGTGCTGAAAAAGAAGAAAACGCTCAAAAAATATAAACACAATAAAATTCGTCAATATATATTGTTCTTATAAACGAGATGGTATTTGACAAGATAAATACTTCGAAATTTTTTGTCTGCGCATCTTTTGTCATGGAAATGAAATTGAGATATCCATTTTAATGAAAAACGTTCAGCTATACGTCCCTCCGTTACTTTCCTTATAATTTTCTACTTTCGTCCCATAGTCTTTCTTCCCCATAAAAAATTTTGTGGACAAAATTAAGTGAATGAGGGGTATAACGTGCTGTACGGCTGTTGATCATTTCAGAATAAGAAACAGTCATGTTGTTGGTTTTCTCCCCAACAATTAATTTCCTCATTTTCTGGGGTACTGTATGAATAAGACTAACTATATATCTTAGCCAGTCAAATCAAGTTTTCCAAACTCTGGACTGGAATTAATTAAAGATATGCCAACGTCCCCCACATGATCATACATCAGCTTAATTTACATTCTTCTATACCAACTTAACGCAGAGTTACCAACAGTGCCCTCCACCCGGTATTGACTCAAGTCGCGAACGAGGCCAATGTTCAGACTTTATATCCGTTGAAACTTTCATACCTAGAGGCTAGAACTCGTGTATCCCCTTTCCCCAGCAAATTCAAACTCCTTGGTCAACACATAAGTCCATCAAATCCCACCAAAACCCCGGCCGCGTACAAAACTCTAGCACTACATAATGCCTTCTCCTTTTCCAACTTTGTGATCAAGCACAGCTAGCGGCAAGCAAAAGCTCTCTCATTGTAAACAACATATACACACAGTATATATCGAAGCCGGCTCTCATCAACCCTTTTCGCTCAAAAAGTTCATACATCGCGCGCAGCAACTTAATTAGGCGCTTCTGGAGATGAATTCGCAAAAGAATATTACTATCCTTCTTATCGTCTTCGACATCTTTGTGGCCGTCTTGAACCATGCCGGACTTTAAGCAACCAGAGTGTTATCAGAAGATTTCATCAGTGCCAATCACCTGGAGACACATGATTCCTCTATCTACGAGCAGGTAAAGCGCACAATGGGGTATTGGTTAGAGCGGTTGCCGTCCGGACCCAGCCCCAGCGGCCCTGGTCACTAGCAATTCGAATTGTTGAAAGTTCCTGTACAAAAATATACAAAGTACTTTTATCCAAGAAAACAAGAATCCAACTCGGTTTTTTGTTGTTGTTGTTGAGACATATATATACTTAGCTCTCGATGTACGGAATTGTACGAAATTATTACAAATGCAGACGAGAAATAAAACTCTTCAGATGATATTCGTTCCTCTCAGGTCAATTAGTTGGTGAATATCATGTTCCTAGCTATCACAAATCTCCACTCCTGTATTCATACATATATTTATATAAACTGGAAAGCTCTGGGATTGAGCTGTTCTTGCCAGGTTACTCAAGTCATTTTGTTTTTTTATTTTTGTACAAAACATATTTTGATACAGTTGAAAAAATATATTTTTGAAGGAGTGATTTTTTTTAATCATTCTGCGGCGAGATGCATGTTAATTGAATATGATGAATATTTTAAAAGAGCATATTTTCATAAAAAGTGTTTGTTAATTAAGTAGGAGATCATCATGATTCACGATACCTTATCCGAATTGCATGTTACCATTCAAAGAGAGACAGACAACATGTGAACTTTACACTATTTATTTCTGCATGTATTAAACTTTGAGTAACATATGTTACATCATTTAATATATACTTGATGTGTCTCTTCAAATTGCAACATGCAATTTAGGCAAGAAATAATAGAGATGTTATTCTGTAAGTAGCCGCTTTTCATGAAAGTGTCTTAGCACCAAAAGGTGCATGTTTTTGCAATGAAGAGTCTTTTTGTGAAGATCCAAGTGGTACATTTGGCGAAGAGGTTCCTTCCCATCAAGGTGCCTCAAAGTAATAATCACTGATGATGATCAAGTTATTACTTTATTGCAATCGATACATCTCTTTTATTATAATATGAGGTCACACTGTTCATAAGGGTACCTAATTAGATTGTACACATTACTAATGGTTTAGTGATCCAAATAAACCATGGTAGAGTGCACTTGATATTTATCCGGAAATTCGAAGCACAAATTAGATAATTAAGTTTGATTGGAATTACTTGCTAGCTAGGTAATCCTTAATTGCCTCATAGGATCAACATATATTATTACTAGATCATACGATTCATATATACTGTCCAAAATCAGTCAATGCTGATCGATCGAATCACAGCTTCAATATTGCATATCTGAGTGTCTAGGGGGTCATACTTTTGTGCGTGGTAGTTATCAACAAGTATCATGAAATATAAACAACAATTTTCTCCTCAAAACCTAATTTATAACATTCAATCTTTTCTGCAAGTTACAGTTGTTGAGGAAATATAGATAAAGTGAATAGAAACAAGTGATCGTATTTGAAGGGCTCAAGAAAACTAGGAGTAAATCACACATTATGAGTTTTATTGTTAAATATATTGTCACAAGATTTTTTTTTTTTTTTTCTCTAAGACCTTTGATTTTTTTTTTAAAAATTATATTTTTTCATGATTCAAGCTAAATCTTGAAAATTAACAAACATATAATTTCAAATATTTGAAGGGGCTAAATATTAATTTTTGTAAAAACTTTATACATAGGGACTAAAGGGCCGGGGAGAGGAGTTTTAAAATTTGGGGAAAAATTATTTTTGATCCTTGAGTTTTACACCATTTTCATAATAGGTATTTTGGGTTTTAAAATTAAAAGTTTTAGTCTTTGAGTTTTGGGCGATCTTTAAAAAAATTCAAATTATCACCTCTTCATTAGTTCATTAACGGCAGAAAAGTCCACCTGATCAACAAAAATCTAAGTCAGTTGCCTACATGACGGCTTCGACATGTTCAAGAAGCCACGCTGGCCACATTTGGGGCCATGTCACCGATTGTTAGCTCGTGCTCCGCAAAACGTTGTCGTGCCAACCTGCTGGATTCAAACACGTCCTTTCCTTTGTGCTGTGCACCGTTTCACTTATTGGACTGTATTGGGGAGCTTACGGAACTGTAAATATACCAGCAGACCAAGATGTTTGAATTTCCAAACGGCCAAGGACATCATGATCTGTAACAAATTAAAGACAAGCATCATCCGGTTTGCTTCCGTTTAACAATTTTCCCAAGTATTTTTTTGACACCAATTACCATTCAAAAACAAGAACAAGAACGAGTCCATTCAAAATTTCCAACATGTGGACTTATTAGCTGCCGTGATGCATATATATATTTGAAAAAACAGAAGACGTAGGAACCTTTTTCCTTTGCATTTTTTTTCTTTTTTCAACTTGGGAACATTTGTCAGTTCTTCCTCTATAAACTGGCTTATAGAGTATGACATGGGGTTATAAAGTACTCATTTTAGAGAAGTACTGAAAGATTGTTTATAATTTAACTTCATAATGACATGATGTATTATTATGCCGATCAGAAGGTAAAGTTTCTGATGTTATTGTATCGAGGAGTCTATAAACGGGATAGACAGACCAAACCAATATTTTCCCCTGTTTTCCCTACTCAACAGTTTCTCTGAAGAAAACAAATCACTATCTAGCACACTCCAAATTCAAAAACAAAGAAAATATCACATTTTCTCGAGCAGGGTCCATTCAAAAACAAAGAACAAGACTAACGACCACCCACTTCAAATTTTCCAATTTTGGGGCTGAACTTAACACGTTATAAAAGAACACAATTTGAGTTTTACACCGTCCACCTCCCTGTGTGAGATGACCAGTATGAGTGCCCTGCTCGGCTACTCCTAATATTTGACTTTATGGTTGGATCTATTTTAATAGACTGCACTATTTTGAACTTTACAGGCGTTGACACATTCAGACATGGGAACCCGCGGGCCCATGTATCCCCACTTACCCTAGCAAAACCAAGCCCCCATATTTCAGTTTCGATGTGGCCACGACTCTTACAAAACCTCCTTGGTCAAAACGTAAGGTCCTAAAAGCCCACAAAACCCACGGTTCAGAAAGACGCGCCCGAAACTCTGGCACTATAAATACCCTTCATCTACTCATCCTTTACCATTCACATCCACAAGCACATAGTACGTACCAGTGAAAGCTTACATACATAGCAGCAACTTAGGCGTCTATGAAGATGAGTTTCAGAAAGGCGAGCAACCTCTTGATCATCTTTTTCATCTCTGTGGCCATCTTGAGCCATGCTGGGATTGAAGCAACCAGAGTCTTATCCGAGGATTTCGCCGGCGCTAATCATCTCGAGAAATATTCGTCTATCTACAAGGAGGCGAAGCACAGCATGGCGTATTGGCTCGAGCGCTTGCCCTCCGGACCAAGTCCTAGAGGCGCCGGTCACTAGCTCGTTCAAACTGTGAAAGATCTTATACCATACACATCCAAACGCAAGACGAGTAGCCTAGCTAGACGACAAGTGTTTTTCTTTTTCTGTAGGCAGATATATATATACACACACACACAGCAGCTTTTGCTATATGTAATTACATCAAACAAGTGGAAAATAAAATATTCATTGGCTAAGTTGATTATGATGCTAGTTTCCTCGTCTTGTTTTGTATATATGCATGCAAGAACAAGTGCAAAACAATGGAAAATAAAATATTCATTGGCTAAGTTGATTATGATGCTAGTTTCGTCGTCTTGTTTTGTATTTATGCATGCAAGAACAAGTGCAATATAACTTCAAATCCAAACTGTCGTCCTTGTCATTACGGATTGGTGGTGTTTGATGATTAAACATTTTGGAGTGTTAGAGTTGGTGAAAAAGTAAAGAGAGAGATGATTTGAATTAATTGTTTATATTTATTTGTAGTGAAAATAGATGATTTGATAGAAACATAAATTTTTTTGCAGTTATTTTATTAGAGCCAAAATTTTGGATGCCAACTACAACTCCGTCATAAATGAACATGGAAGTATGAAAGTGAAAAGTGATGGTATATATATATATATATATATATGCAGGCTTCAATTTTCTTTAGCTAATTCTCTCGGTGCATAGCTTTAATTATTTTGTTTTTGTTTCTTGGGTTATGGCAACCATTAGTTTAATTAATTAAATTCAAACCTAATCCACCATATGTTCATGAGAATCATATATCTTCAACAGATCTATGAGTGACGCGCGTGTTTAACATAATTTAACAATATTCCTTCTTCGGCCTTTAAGTTTAAAGTACCCTCTATGTGCCCGAATTTTATTTTATTTTTACTCCGAACTGTTGATGTAATGCTTTGGTCTGCATGTCATAATTAGTATACGAATGAACGTAATCGCTTTTAGAAGGTAAACCAAAGAAGGCCTTTTTGTTCACATATTTGTCACTGTCCCTCAGTGTTTTGTGTCCGTTAATGTAGCAACAGAGTTAAAGTATAGACACGGAAGTCATCTCTCTCTCTCTCTCTCTCTCTCTCAGTGTAGTTAAGTTAGACTACACCAAACCTAACCCACTTACCAAGACCTGACGAATTAGGTAAAGTCCAAAGGCACATCAAAACATATCTTGATCGATCGTTACCCCACACCGACTCATTTACTGCTCAAGCCCAACGATAAGGCACTCTCCCACCCTCCCTATTTATATCAACTGTCTCTCTCTCTCTCACACACACTCTGACCTCTGTACGTATGTTATCAATGTGACCTTCGTCATATATATTGTGGACCCGTTAAAAAGAGGAAAAAAAAGTAGTAATAATATGTGGCTCGTGTTGTCTCTGTCATTGGAAATAACAAATTATAGAGAGTTGTAATAAAGAAGAAAGAAAACAAAGGGAATATGAAAACAAATGGAATATGGAGAGCTGAAAGGACCTATGTGACGGACCTATGAGAAAAATCAAACATATTGCTTTTTCGAAAATGTCATCTTTTAAGTGCTCGAAGAAACTCTGTAAGACTAATATATATATATATATAGTGCTTTTCGAAAAAGTCAAAATCTTTTTTTTTTTAGATCCAGCGGATTGATTTTGTTCTTATAAGTTGAGATGCTATTTGAGAATTCTTTTGTGGATATATATAAAATTGAGATGTACATTTTATGAACTTAAGTATTATTGAGCTTTGAGAATAGGAAATATATTAACTCCTCCGTTTCTTTATATTTTTCTACTTTCGTGAAATATTAGATTAATTCTTTCTTCCCTGTGGAAAATTTTGTTGAGGTTCACCCTTAATGAGGGTGTTGTACTGTTGAAACAGTCATCTTGTTGATTTTCTCCTACCAAATATTGTCATTTTCTGGGGTGTATGGATAAGACTAAATATCTTATAGCTAGTCAATCAAGTTTTCCAAACTTTGGACTGGAATTTAAAGATCCTATGCCAAAGTCTCCCACATGGTATATCAGCTTTACATTTTACCAACTTAAACGCAGAATGACCAACAGTGCCCTCCACCTGTATTGACTTCGTATCTAAAACAAGCGCCAATGTTCAAACTTCATATCCGCTGACACTTTCATACCTAGAACTCGTGTATCCTCTTTACCCAGCAACTTCAAACTCCTTGGTCAACACGTATGTCCCCCGAAATCCCACCAACACCTTGACCCCCCACCAGCTCAGAAAGACCGCCCGGTACAAAAACTATAGTCCTTCCACAATAAATGAATGCCTTTGCCTTTTCCAACTTTTTCATGCACAGATGCAAGCAGTGGCTGTCACACCTCTCCCTTGTTTATTCTATTTGTTTAATATAGCTGTTTAAATTAGTGTTTAGATAAAAGCTATAAGTTATAAGATGTGCTCATGTGATATTTTTCTTCTTTGCGCGTATATGTACAGGGATGATTGGGTAAGTAGGATATAGGGCTAGCAAGGCAGGCCGGGAGGGCCCGGGGAAAATTCTGGAAAGATCTTGGGCCAAGTGGGCGTTGAATGCCCGGGGTGACTGGGCCAAGGTAATTGGGAGTTAATTCCAGGGGTAATGGAGTTTTGAGGCCAGGGTAAGTGAGTTGTGATTTCTGGGGTATTGAGTATCGGGAGGAGGAGAAAATACCGGGGGTCACTAAGTATTAAAGTCCCGAGGTGTATTGAGTGCCCAGGAAAAACTTCCCGGGGTAATCGGAGCTAAATTCCCTGGATGACTGAGAGCAGCATGCCCGGGAGATTTGAGACCCGAGCACTACTCGAGATATTTGAGACTTGGACCCGGGATATTTTAGATTACGCCCGGGATAGCTGAGAACAAAATGCCAGGGGCATCTGAGTGTTTCATGCCCGGGGTTATTTGAGAGCTGATTGCCCGGGGCTTATTTTTAGTAGCGGGATGACAGAGCCCTGTATGCCCGAGTTTCCTTTTCCTGTTATCTTTTTCTACGTGTCATAACCGTGTGATGTGCATTAAATATACTCTTACCATATCACTTAGATGGGGCTTTGTCATTGGTGCATAATTTAATGTTCTGCTTGTTAAGAGATACGTGAGATATGGGGAGCTTAGGTGGCTGCTTATGAATAGGTACGATCTACTTTATAATAATTGCCTAGACCTCTAGTTTAGGGTGTGTAGATTGGTCAGGGGGAATGCACCAAGGAGTTACGTTCGGTTTATATTGTCAGCAAAGACTTACTTGGCTAAAATTGATAATGACATTAGGAGAGAAACTTCATTTGACTTAAAGAGAAAGAGAGGGAAAGTGACGTGAAACACCTGGTGACCAAAGAGATTGACTGAAGGATAAGAGGAGGAAGAGACAAAGGAAAAAGGAGGAGATTACGAGGAAGTTGGGAAAGAGTGAGGTGTCTTAATCTTTCAAAAAAGTAGTCATTACAAAAAAACAGGTCTATAGCGGTGGTCGCTAAAAATGCCGCTATAGACCCCCTATCCCGACGTTTTACTTTAAACGTGACTAAAAACACCCTTATAGCGGCGGTCACAGACCGCCGCTATAGACCGCCTATAGCAGCGGTCATGTAGTAGCGGTCTCTGACCGCCGCTATATACCTCCTATAGCGGCGATTTTGTCAAAACCGCGGCTATAAAGCCAATCTCTAGTGGCGGTCTCTGACCGCCGCTAGAGATTGTATACCTAGAGCGGCGGTCATACTGACCGCCGCTGTATCTTGTACCTTTAGCAGCGGTTTTGAAAAAAATCGCTGCTAAAGGTATACCTATAGCGGCGTTTTTGTTAAAAACGCCGCTATAGGTATAGTTGGAAAAAAAATTTAAAAAAATCCAAAATTATATGTTATTTAATGTTAATAATTATTTTTATAGACTATTTTATTCCTTTTAATACATAGTTTTATTTTGTCACGTGTTAAAAAAAATTTTTAGGAGACCTACTTAATAAAATATGGAATTAAAAGGAGTTTTATGAAAATTGAAGTTGTTATATGGATATAGAAATAATGTTATGAAAGTTATATCTATGATTATTATGGTATTGTATTTTTATTGACTAAATCTAAGTAGTTTAGACATCTATTATCATATGCTTATAATGAGCATATATATTTGTAATAATTAGTAATATAATAATATTTAATTGTGACATATTATTTAATTTCAAACAAAAAGATATTGTGAGATTAATTAGCTTATGCAATTAAAGTACATAACTTAATATCTGGTCATAGTTATTATGGTAATTGAATATTTTATTGATTATAATTAACAATTATATTTCAATAATTTGTAATATAAGACTAATTAATTAAGATTCAAAACAGTGTCCCCTACCTAAAACGTTGCCGTTCCCCCCACCTCCCCCTCCCCCTTTCTTAAAAACTTCCCCCGCGCCTTAAAACGCGAAAATTCCCCCTCCCCACGCGCGCTCTAAAATGCGAAATTCAACCCACCCCCTTCCCCCCCTCCCCGACGCACAGCCCTCACCCCCTGGTCCCTCGAGCTCCCTCTCCTTGCCGTCACTCACCACCCACCAGCCCACTCTCTCTCCCTCTCTCCTCCTCTCTTTGGCATTATCTTGTTATTTTCGCAATTTCCCTCTCTTTTGATTTCAGTTGG